>JAQQRF010000480.1:49248-134866 GCA_030523145.1 Trissolcus brochymenae
CATTGTTTGTTTTCATTTTTGAACCGAAAATCTTGTTGTAGTGTGCTACGAATTCTCCCATTATTATTGAATGGCGCTCTTCTCCGTATTTTGAAAAACTGATTTTTATAAACAAAGTCCCTAGCTCCGTGGCAGCAGACCTTACACATCATCTTAAAACAATATTCAAATCTCGTACTTGATCTGATCAAATCTCGTACTTGATTTGATCGTAAATTAATTAAAAAAAAAAATTTAATCATGGTGACAGAGAGTTGGTCATTCACCTTCTATTTTGGAACCAAATTTTGACCTGCGTCTCAGTCAATTTGAGTCCTCTCGCAAGATCGGCTCTTTCTGGTCCGGAGAGATATTTTTGTGCGGCGAATCTTCGCTCGAGCTCGTACACTTGGGCGTGCGAAAACGCCGCCCGACTGCGTTTTTTCCTGCCCTGCATGTTCTGGCCGTGCGACTGATTTTCAAAGATGTCTTCTTCCATGTCGTCTGTAAACAAAGAACCACCTCAATTCGAAACGCTCGTCTGACTTTTCGGGCTAAACTGTTCAAAGAAACAGTTTAATTCGCCGAAAGGGGAAAAAAAACATGCTTCGTAAAAGTTAAAACGAAACAGTCGCCCTCCCGACTAATTCTACTTTTGATGTCTCGTTTAAACATTAACACGTGCCATCGCTACTCCACTTTTGTTTATACGTCAGTACTTGCCAGTGCCCATCTCCATTAACTCAGTTCTGCTATGCTAATTAAATGTATTGTTTAGTAGCTGTTTCAACGATACAAATTTTTCATCATTGATTTTTTTGTTCCCAACACAAAAGTTCAAGATTCTGGATCAATAAAATTATTCATTAACAATGTACACAAAATAGATATCTATGAGCAGCAATCCGACTTGTTTGAACAGTTTCGCATTCGGCCTTCGAGGTCGTCTAATGCATTTGGCCCCTTGGAGAAAAATTCGATATATCTATAACCTTCATGTCGAGAATAGGATAACAAGTGCTACTTGACTCGGATTACTTGACTTTCCCCAAAATCACGACACAAGTTTACTTTAGACATCTTTATATACTCTTTGTGTAAACACAATAAAACATATCTACAATTTCAACGCGAAAAGTGGAATCTCACTTTTGCTTGCACGAGACAAACATCATCTTCAAATTGAACGAATTTTTATTTTTCATCCTTTAGAAACTCGGTGTTTAATTAACCTAATTAAATAGACATGAAAATTACAAAAAAAAAAGACAGACAAATTTTTTGTTTCTATATTGTTTGAGAAAAATGATAATCTCGAAATAAGTTGGTGTTCCAAAAGTGAATGGAGTAAGTTAGATGTTGCATGCAAATATTGTCTGGTTGCTAAATGCAGATTTACGACACATGTTGCACACTCAAGGTAATAGCGGCGTATCAAAATGAATTCGCAGCAAGGGTTTGGGATGGAAAGAATAGAGCAGACTGGTATAATTTTGTGAGTGCGCTTTTGAATCGGTGCCAGGCGGTATCGCGATGGCGAACGCATTAGTTGATTGCGGCCTCGGAGGCGGAAGTGTCGTTGCAATAATCAAAAATCGGGTCCAACGAAAGACAAGGTGTCGTAGGTCGATAACCGGAACCAGAGCTGGGAGAATGAATAAAAAAGCCCCTTCTGAAACCGATAGGGTTTAATGGCTCAACCTAGATGCTCGCACAAGAGGCAAAGCGAGGCACTTGTGACGTCTGCCGAGTCAAGTGGCCACTTATGCTACTAAAATTACATTCAATTACGTTATCTGTTCTTTCGGGCTTTGGCAATACAAAAAGTCTCTTGAAAAATCTCGGACTGTTCGACAGCGAGTAGCCTCTTTAGTTTTCGTTCCCGTTAAGCAAAGTGCGTCATCCAAGGGGGTCTAAGAATATATTCACACTTTTGAAAACTCTCATTGCACATCTCCCTCTCACCTAAATATTTGCTCTTGCTCATGTCCAGAGCCTCGTCCTGTTGCCTCTGACTGATCTCCTTACTTTTTTGGTAGCCAAAAATTTGGTTACTCCCAAAACCGTTCGCGTGTTTGTAGCTGCCCAGGCTCGCGAGATTGGCACCGAACTCCAAACCCTGACCGAAGTTCCTCCTCAACAGGTCCAGCTCGCGAACAACGTTCAGTTCTGGCGATGGCACTCTTCCAAATCTTGGGGTTACAAGCTCTTCGGTGGGTTCGGATTTGCGAACATCCTGGGGATCCTCGCCTTCGGAGTTTCGCACTTCCAACGAGGAGTGGGACGACGACCTGGACAGAATGTCAGCGATACTAAACGGAGTTGGTTGCGACGGTTTGGGCGAGTCGCTAATTTCCTTCCTCCTGGTATCCTCCATTGTATCCTCTCGATTGCAATCAACTTCAGTCATTTGCACCTGAGATTCATCACTGCTTAAAAACACCGAGACAAAAGTGCAAAGATTCAAAACAAGTTATTCTTTGAAATTACAAGTTTTGCACGACGTTCAAGTCGAAACCGAACTATCACCAGCTTGATAAACGGGTCGCTGCGCACTTCGGAGCAAACACTCAACGGACCGACGAACGCATCCCTTCTGACCGAGCGCACTTAATCAAAGTCTGACCGAATCGAATTGGTCCACCACCTCGTTTCCATCTGTCTTCGTCTCAATTAGGATTTCTGTGCGGAAGAGGCTCTCTAGAGGTTGCTCGTTTCCTATTTTCGTCCTCGTCACTCAACAGTGGAGGACCAAAGTGATGCGCCCCTCAGAATCTCGGGCGTGGGAGGAGCTTTGGAATTGGCGTTTCTTCGGTGTGACAACAGGCTGCCGCGCGGATCTGCTACGCTCGGTGCCAAAGCCTCGCCCTCTGACCAATCCAGGGCTCTTTCGCGAAACCGATTACTTAGCGGATCAATCCATGAAAACCGCGCGCGAGCTTTTCAAGCGGAGCACGCATGCCCCCCTCGACCAGGCGCCAGAGTGGGCTCACACCAGCAGAGAGCTCATGAGGCTCATTTTCAAACATTATTCAGATTGATCCCCCGCTAATACGACTCGATAACGATTCAATCAACTTTTCATGATCGGCTTTTAACGCGAATTTATACCCCATACGATGAATCAAGCCAAACGTCACGACTTTTGCGAGACTCATTATTTTTAATTGCAATTTATTCGGTGATGCGTTTGAAAGAATTTTGATCTTGTTTTAATACGTACATAATCAATTTGAAACGAATGAATTTAATATTTTGTTCGTGAAAATAATAAATTATTATTTATGAAATTGAAAGAGTATTTTAAATTTATTTTAATGATAGAACCATGATGGGATAGAAAAATTGAATGAAAATATGTTTGTCCAACTATTGAGTTTGAGGTCATTGAAAAAATTGGAATAATTATATTATCAACTTTTAGTTGGACTTTTTATATGAAATTGTATAGTCTTTAATTTCTGTAATAAATTAGGCAGAAATGAATTGTAGGATTCTCTGCTTACTTCATTTATTTTTTCCCATACAAACTCAAACTATATAAATGCAGGTACAGTTGGGGTAAATGTGACAATATTTAAATTTGAATTTCACCTAAAAAAATTGTTTCATAATCACCCACCAACTACTCCTATAATTATTAGAAAACTTTCATTTAACATTTTCATTTGCTAAAAATACTTGAATAAAAGAATAGTTTTTCATCTTGGCATTATAACTTAAACAATTTTCAAATATCATAATCATTTCATGTTCATATTCATATCCATCTACGTACATCAATAAAAACCTATGTAGAACAATATTTTCCCAAGGTTTTATTTCAAAATCATATCAGTTCCATATTTTCTATACAAATACGTCCATGTCAAAACAAAATGTAAACAAGTGGAAAAATAATAGAATATCGGTGGAAAAATTTTCACACCGAAAAACAGCTGTTCTAATTCAGTATCCATGAGAACAAAAATAAAAAGTGAGCGAAAATAAAGTAACTGACAATCATAACCCGAAATTGACAAATTATTATATTACGTTTTATAGAAAACCAAAAAAAAAAAAAGAAAAGAGAAACAATATTGTTTCTTTTTTTTGGTCATTGAATCAAACATTGAATAATTCGTTAAATATATGATGTATTAACAAGTAATATTTACGTTATGTTTGACGACCGAATGACCGTGCGGTGATCCATTTACAGTGTGCATAAAATTTCCATTTCAATGCTCTTCAAATTGGAAATGAGTCCATCAGAACCAAACGCGCAATCTCGTCTCTGTTGAACGTCGTCATAAAATTCTGCACGGATATACTCTTGCTATTACTGTTCAGATCATTTCCTGTCAATGTGCGACACTCACACCATATTCTCCGCTTCGAAAAATAAACATTTCAAAAAACAAACTAACAATGATAGTTCAACAATCATTTGACTTTTTCTTTTTTTCATCCACATTCAAAACAATTATCTCGACGCAATTTTCGTCCGACAAAAAAATAAAAACGTAAATGAAAAAATTTAAGTCCGGGGGCACAAAGTTGTTCGCGCGATCAAAAATTTGCGATTCAAATCGGAGCAATTTGTTGAGATTTGAAAAGAATCGGACGCGGAGATATGCATTTTTTAGAGTTTTTTTTATTCCTTGTTTCGAAGTAGCGAGCGCGGCGTACTTGGTGCATTTCTCGTATCGAGGAGCGACGCGATGCATGTACCAGGGTGTGCTTTACATAACAATTGGCGCTAAAGACTCGCGGCATTGTCCGCCACGTGCGAGTACCGAGTTGCTATAGGTGTTTAATTAAGTGTGAACCACAGAAGCGTCGCCTATGCCTCACTTGACTCGATGATGGTTTCGCATCCATTCGAGATACCGATGCGAATATAATGTTCTGCCTCTGCATGTTAACTCAATTGTACTTGATTATGACTTTTCTCTCTTTGAAATTCTTCTAAATGACATTTCACTGTAACGACTAGAAAAAAAAAAAAAAAAAAAAAAAAAAAGATTAACAATAAGTGACAGAGAATAGAACAATTGAACTGAATAAAAAAAAACGTTGATTCAAAACGCTTTATTCATGACTTATATCTGAAAACCAAAAATGTTGTTGATCAATTTTATTTTATGATCATTAAATTGTCTGATTCAGTTAGTCTGGTTGCATGCAAAAATTGAGAGCATCGTTTGAAACTGACGATAAACGTTCAAGAGATAAGTTTTCTTTGATAAGATGCACCAACTCTTACGGCTAATCTTGAAGAAAAAGGCAAGGAGCGAGTAGCTTTTTTCTCGATTCAATCTAATCAATGATAAATTATAGGGGGACGTCGCAACGCTTTCTCCCCTAAGTCTAAGGTTCTGACCCTCTTGCTCAATTGGTCGCAATTCTTGAAGACCTTAATTGGCGCACAAGATTATACCTTATTTCCCATCACGAGCTTATGCCCCTTCATTTTGTTTCTCTTTTCTGTGACTTTGTTGCTTTATTCTTGGATCATCCCTGTACTCGTTGATGTAAGATGTTATATATGCACCGACATTTAACGTACTTTTCGTTAGTTCCCTTAAAGCAAAATTGTTTTAAAATCCAAATTTTAATGTTGCTTTTAATTGAATTAAAATGAAAAAAAAAAAAAAAAAAAAAAAAATGAAAAAAAGTAGCGTTCTGGAAAGTAACGATTTATACTGTAGGTCCAAATTTATTCGTATCCGACGCGTACACAAGTGATTCAAAGTAAAGATGTTGAAGTTAAGCGGAACAACGTCAGTAGATTGAAAGTCATTTACGAAGTTAGTTGAAAGAAATTAAAACAAGTCGAGGCAAAATGGAATGGAAAGAATGAGCGAGGGAGAAAGAAAAAGCAATAGCTGAGTGTAGAAGGCACTAATATTACAGTGCTGGACTGACAGACGCGCGAACTTTAAATCACAAGACTAACAAACAGTTACCAGTCATCCGGTCTCGTTGTTTTTATATTCTTCTATATACCGGCGTTAACACATGCGTGAACTCTTCGTTAATACTCTTACTTTTCAAACTGGACGAGTGAATCTTTATGAAATTGTCCGAATGACGTTTTGGGTGATACTTAAAAAGGTATAAATATAATTAATTGTAATTTAATAAGTTAATAAACGACATTGTTTTGTTGAGAATAATTTGATGATTTGATAATTTTAGATCTTATGGGAAGACCGACACGATTTTTCCAAATCGTTAGATGTTAGACGAGGAGTATCATGTTTTGGAGTTGAATGAATTTGAATCTTTGCATTGTCTGAATACAAATTACCAAATAAACAATTCGCATGACAATCACATTTACGAATTAAGATATTTTTATTTGTTAATCTATTGTATGTAATAGAAAATAAAATAATACATCCGTCCAATAATCAAATAATCCAATAAACGACCAGTTTGAAAATCAAAAAATCGTATAATCAATTAATAATTAAAATTAATCAACTTTACATCCGAGACCGGGATTTTTCTGATATTTTAAAAACAATTTGATCGCAAGATCTGTTTTTCTTTTGTTGCAGAACAACTCATTAGATGGAAATCAAAATTATTTGTTTCATTTTAGATCATTACCTCAAATGAAACAAAAATTTTACACGGATTCAAACATTCAAAAAACTAAACAACTTTTTAAAAAATGCGTGTCAAGATGTTAATATTTCGTTAAATATCAAAAAAATTAATGATTTTGAAAAAAAAAAAAAAAAGACATTAATAACTATGTAGGATTTACATTACACTCAACTTGTTTTTATTTCATGCAACAGAAATAATCCAAAGATTAATTAGTCAACATTTTGTTGAATTAAGACAAGTTTTTATGTCTGAACATTTTTTATTCCCATTGACCATTGGATCTCTGAATGATCAATTAATTATTGGATGATATAATAATTGGTCATCCATTTTTAATCACCTTGTATATTAATTGTTACTTTCATATTGATTTCGATTGATAAATTACTTTTATGATTAATTGAATAAATTGTTCTGAAATGAATAAAAAAAAGTTCCTCTGACATCTTTGGTAAAATGTGTAAATATTATTATTATTTTATTGATATTTAAAAAAATTCTAAAGGTTAATGATTGGTAAATAGGAGTTTTGATCGACTACAGTAAAATCATAAAGAAGTAAAAAGTTAGAAAAAAATTCAATCAGAACGTCCCTTTTGCAATTTTCCTTTAAATGCTCTAGAAAAAACACCGAATAAGGTAAAAATATTTTTAATAGAATTACAATTTGAAAAATTGTATTGATCAAATTTTACTGTACGTTTGATAACTTACCTACATAAGATAATACCATAAAAGGAGATCATACTTGGATAAAAATTTAGAAAAAAATATTGTACTTATATTTATATTTATATTTATTATTTTTTAATTTATCATTATGGATTTAAAATGCAAACATTTTTTTGGATTGTTTTCGAATTTATTTTTGTTTTAATTTACTATACAATGATAACATGGTGTCATGTCGGTATTATAGTCAATCGATAAATTTTGTTAAAACATATATTTTAAAAATATATATATTTTTAAACAATATGCAACATTTTTGCAATTAATTGAGAAAAATAAAACGTATCTCTTGGCATGTTTGGAAAGTGATACCCATGTTCTTTTGCCGAACCTAGATATTATGAAAAAACAAAAGATTTTATCATTAATTATCTTTTTGAAGGTGCAAATATAAATGAATGTTTAAATATTAATATGATTTATAATGCTAGTCTGAAAATAATAAATATCCGTTAGTAATGAGTAATGAGCGCCGCCTAGGTTTTTACCCGTGAACTTGCTTGGAATAAAAATAAGAATAATTCGCGCGTTTTTAAGTAGTTATTTCTTTTTTTTTTATTTTAACTGCATATTTTAACTGAAAATTTTAACTCGCCCTCTATTCCTTTCACCTCACCCCTTGGAGATGGGACAAAAGCGTTTTTAAAAAGTTGAATAGAAACCCCTGTTTTTCATTACGGATTCGGCAAAGAAAAAATGAAATAAAAGTGCTCTTATCTTGTAGTGCTTAATTCATGTTCTTCTTGACTTGCTGATAATTTTTTCTGAAGCACCAAGTGTAACTGCTAAAATATCCTAATATTTATTCATAATGCAAAATGTAATGCAGAAATTATGTCAAAGAAATTTTAGAATTTGGCACCATCTATTATCAAAATTCAACAATCGAAAATCTCGCTTTTTGGCGAGACATCTTGTTTTTAATTTTCACAATGTTTACAAACAATATTTTTTCAAGAGCATGCTATTGCTCTTAACTTAACTATAATTCTCGGTTTCTTTTACCCAGTTAAATGGATATTTCTCCTGGAATTACCTATATATACCCTGACAGCCAGATTTATGTAAATTTTGTGTAAACTTTACATAAATAGAATACAAAAAATTTATGCAAATCTAACTCCGCATTGTTCTGCATTATTTACATCAATGTTATACAAGCAACAAAATTTTTAGAATTTCCTAAGTTTTGAAAAACCAAAAATTATATTTTTTGATTTGTTTATCAATTTCGACAACAAATTTTTTGATGTAAACGATTTATGTAAATATGGCAGCACTATGAGGAGTTATATTTACGTAAATTTCATGTAAATCAATTATATAAACAGTGGTTATCTGGGTATATACAAACAAAATTTTAATACAGTTATGTGAAAGTATTGGAAAAGTTATTTTAAATGGCCCTTCATGATTTGTTTGACACAAGTTGCTAATGAATTTGTAATTGACCGACGTAAAACGAATTTTTTGAAAGGTATACTTCGTATAGTTCGAATTCCTCAAGTCAGATTTCGATTTAGAGAAACTTTTCACTTTTGAGAAAACCCTGGTCCAATCTTCCAAGAATAGCATCAAAATTTATTATGATCATTTTAAACTGCAGACCATAACCTCAAATGCAAATTTTTCACGCGAATTATAGAAAACTTTATTATCGACACGACATTTTTTCCTCAGTTTTGAACAAACTTGATTATGTGCATTGTAATTTTTTATACGAAAACTTCACTGTCCGAGCTTTGTTAAGAATCATAGTAAATTTTTATGCCGTTTTTCTATGTGCATATATTTTGTTGTCGAGAACTCATACTGAACGGTTGTTTACAAGTGGTTATGTATAAATAAAAAAGTACAGTCCTTTTATACAATTTTTAGTTTTGTTTATGTTTTTTTTTTAGAAAAGTCACCTCAGAATAGCTACCGAGTACTTTTCGACAAACAACATGTATAACAGCATCAAGAATACCAGCTGCCGTTCGCATCTCAACAACATTGGGGTCCTGTTTATCTTCGAAGATCCTGATTGTCGGGTAGTTGTCAATATTGTATCTGTCAGCAATGTTTTCGTCCCAAGGGTCATCGAGGACTTCAATTTTCGCGATACCCTGAATTAATTGGAAAGAAACAAAAGAAATTTGTTTCAAATTATATTCAAATGTAATTTTTTTATGCATTGAGAAATTGATATGAATTATTAAAAGTCATATAAATTTGTACTCATTTAAAAATTCAATTGCATTATAAATTGTAGCATACGGTGCGATTATGAAAGTAAATTTAAAAGAAATTAAAACAAAAGAACAGTTTTGTTCAAGAGAAAACGTTATTATTTTTTATTTCTAAAAAGTGGCGAAAAAAATTGGACTTTCTACCTTCAAAACAGTAGCAGCTTTTTCATATTCAGAGATTGATTTATGCATCATCTTAATAACAGATTTTTAATTGTAGATTTTACATTTCCTGACAAACAATGTTTTCCGTTTTTAAACAAAGGAAAAAATTAGCTCACAATTAAGAAGCGAAGAATAAAGTACATTTTTTTAAACTGAGCAGTGATTTTCTGATAAAAAAGTTTCTCATCTGAAAGCCGGCTAAATTTAATCAGCTTCACTCTAAAATGAAACAAACAAATAACAAACAAAAAAAGTGAACGAAAACGTGTATTCACTCGGTAATAATTTGATCTTGTCTGACAGAGTTGAAAAATTTCGTGTCAAATTTATTAGGCTTACAGTAATTTTGTAGGCAGTTTGTATTTAATTACCAAAGACGCAAATCTGAAAATAAAAATAAACCAGCAATGCCACTGTTTCGCTCGGAGCTGGCCATTGAAATTTAAAAAGACCGAAACGTGCTCTGCCTATGCCAACTGCAAGCAATGAGAGGGGACGGTAAAGCATGATTGCGTTAGTTTTTTCTAGCGCTTCTGCTAATGCGTATTAATTCTAAATGCATGTGATGTTACAGTAAAAAAAACATTCTCTTATAAAAAAGAACGAGTATTTCCCTTTTTTATTGTTTTACCAATTGAAATCACGCATTATGTATCATCAAAAGAATTGATTAATAGTATTTATATCATTGACTTAATTAATGATTTTAAATTTTAAAATAATTTTCAAAATTATTAGATAGGACAAATTGAAAACGATTGCAGTACATGCAACAACAAATAAATGTTCCGACTTGAATTTGTTTTTTCATTTATTTCATTTTTTTTTTTTTCATTCATCATGTAAAAAATACAGTACAGGCAGACATATATATTTATATTTTATTTATTGAATAACAAATGAATAATAAAATACTGTTCAATTAATGAGTTCACACAATCTAGTAGTGGTGGTAGTGTCCATGATGGTAATCATGGTAATCATGATGATGATGATCATAATGATCGTGGTGATGGTGATACGGGTCGTAGTGATGATGATGGCCACCAAAAAGTCCATGTCCATGTCCATGTCCATGTCCAAAGAACAAGGGACTCGGTGCAGGATTTGGGATTGGTTCAGCTATCGCCAGTGCGATAATTGCAGCAATCAGCACCAACAGTAATCCGTATTTTGCCATTTTTAATTTCTGAAAATATAGAATAAATAGAATTTTTAGAATTATTTCAAGAATTTCTCATTTCTTCTAAAAATTATTTAAAAATGAAACAAGGATCAATTTAACATTCTCTAATTTGTTTGTTTAAAAAGTATATAAAACGATTTGAATTGCATTCGAAACAAAAATTAAGTTGAAATGAAATCGAATTGAAAACTAATTATAAAAATGACTTACTCTTTTAGATCAACTTGATCAATCTGTGGTTAAATCTTTAAGGTGAGAGATGTCCTCACTGTGAAACTGTTCAAACGATACTATGATTCCTGTATCGGTCCCCATACATTTATATCTTGTCTATTTCCGTAATACTCACTCCTCTGACCACTGAATTCATGGCTACTCGCAAATGTTGAATTTTCCTCATCAACTTGTTTGGTGTCGTTGTGGGGTATCCCAACTTTTTTAAACGTGCTCTTTCGCGCAACCTATTATAAACATCCGGCTGAATCATTCACCATACACCGGCTGTGACCCTGCGTGAAATCTGTGACGACATTCTCAAATTTCCATAATGGCATATTACGGATTACGAAGATCAGTGTTCTCTAATATTATGACTTCAAACGAATCCAAACAGGATTTATAAAGTTATTGACTCCGGTTTTTTTTAATCTTTCTCAGACCGCTTCTGGCGTAATCATACTTTTGTCTATCCACTGACGTAGATTCTGCTTCCTTGACATTGACATTGAACCACTATTGGAATTTGGATTGTAATATTTTTTTTTGCAACGTCAAATGAATATTGATTAGTAAAAATAAATTTCATTGCTTTTTTCAATCGTTGAAATAATGAAATTGGAAATTATATAATGACATTTCATTTTTCCCCCCCCCCCATTATTTATGGTACAATTTTTAATAACAAACATTCTAAAAATATTCTTATCGTTTGACGATTAAAAATTTGAAGAAAAAAAAAAATTTTTTTTTAAACCAGTTTAAACAAAAATTCTTTTACGTCAGTTTCTTCTTCATTAGGGTGCACACTTGAAATTGATGATAAAATTTATCTGGTGAAACTAAGAAGACTCAAGGCCAAGCTTTGACGAAACTGCTCGTAACAAAAATCTAATTGGGTATTGCGACATGTGTCATATAACTATCGGATATGGACAATGGGAAATTTGATCAAATTATAATCAATAAATTTTGCAAACATTTTTACTATATGGATCTGAAGTTTTTTTTTTTTCGATTTGAAAATGTTAATTACTTTCGAATGAATGAACAATTGAGAAATATGGACGCAGGCAAATACTGTTTAAAGCATGAAACTTTATTAAATTATTTCCAATTGTGTTACAAATAAATTCAATAATAAACTATTGATGTAAATTATACAAATGTGAATTGTAAATTTGTTCTTATTAAATGTATTTTATCATGAATGTATTGCCAATTTATCATTTACAATCACCAGTAATACGAAACATAACGGAACAAAAAGTTCATTGCTCCTGAATTATGACGAGTCTTTCATACGCTTTGGTCATAATTAATATATTTCACTGAAACATGGTAGCTTTGGCCGAAATAAAGCCGGTGTAACGTTGAAACAGTTGCAATAATGATCGCACGGATATATTCCAGTTGTAATTTTATGAAGCAGGTACTGCATTAATTGAAATCGACATGCAATCATAATTGAAAATAAATGAGTGTTTGTAACCTTTTGAAACAACTGCATTCTTTTTGAACTGTGATTATAAATAACCAAATTATCTATAAGTAAACATTTCAAGAATAAATTAAAACGTAATCATCATAAAACTCAAAGACAATCACGAATAACTCAAATAAGGAAAGGTTGGAACCACGAACGTCATAGTCATCGTGTTGGATTTTATTTGCATCTTTAATTTTGTACTTGATAATGATACATCACTTGTCTAAAACGGAATACTTATGGTAAAAATTATACAATCGTATTTTCATAGCGCTTCAAAATGATCAGTCTGTGATAGCTTATAATACAGAACGAATGACACAACGGGTGTTCATACTCAAAGTGGCCTTCTGAATTGACGCGCAGCTTTAATCATCCATCATTTTTTTTTTCTGCACGCGCGATATTTTCCGGCACAGCTTCACGAGCATACGAAAAATTTCATTCAATTCAACTGATCGACTGGCGCAGATTTCGGATCACTGATGATCACAGGCTGGAACGAAGGCTGCGAGTAGTCGTCGAAACTAACTCCCTGAGGTATAATTCTCTCTGGAAGGCTGACGTGGCGCTGTAAAAGATGCAAATTTTCAGTGACCTCTTCCAGATGAGATACGATCTTTTTCACGGCGATCAAGCATTCATTAAAAACAATAGTAATCGCGCTACAAATCAAATATTTACGGTCTTATTATTATTATTATTTTTTTTTTTTTTTGAACAAAATAAATTTTAATTCTTTTAGCAAATCTTAATTTTTGAAATTGATTGGACGGAGTTCATACTTTATAATAATGTCCATGATGATGGTGATGGTAATCGTCATGATGATAATCATCATGATGGTGGTGATGATAATCATGGTGATAGTGGGGATGATAGTGGTCGTGGTCATAGTGATGGTGGTGTCCCAAACCGTAGTGACCACCGTATTGACCGTATCCACTATAAAGTCCACTGTAACCGTCGTAGATTCCACCGTACAGTCCAATCCCAATTTGTGGCGCTGCAAAAACCACCGTGCAGGACATCGACAGGAACAATAAAGCAACTCCGAGATGTGCCATGGTGAACCTTCAAAACGTGAGAAACCAATGAATTATAAGATCAAAATTAAATTGTCAAACAAAGTTGAAAAAAGATGTTGGATCAATGTAACGTAAGATTGTAAGAAGAAGTGAATTCCGATAGACAGAATTTGCAAAGAAAAATAAAAACTGAACCTTGTATTAACCGAGGATTATCTTGTTCTAGTCAGCGTCGAGCGAGGACTAACAACTCCCGGCACAATCACGAAGACTTTTATACACAACTGTTTATTTCCTTGTCAATGCCTCCAACTGCAAAGATATCCTCTCGTCCTCATCGCTCATTTTTCTTCGCAGTGTTTATTTTGCGTTATGGGTTATTCCCAACTTCATATCATCTTGTTTCACAATGTTCGATTTATTCCCCCTATCTTAATATCCACACATAAAAAAAAGACCGTGACGAAATTCCGGAATTTCCATAATGCTTATAATACAATTTGAGAAACGATTCGATCAAACCGCTAATTCATGCAAAATGACCTGCCGTTTTTTCTTCACACTTCTCCTCAAAGTCGACAAATATTGACCGGTTTGCAAACTATACGTGGTTTCCTGCTTTTCACCAGATGTCCGGCAAGGTGTTCAAATGTTTAATTCAGGAATTCAAACAATCGTTGAAGATAAAAATGAAATCGCAGTGTTGACTGCAAATTTGCGTCTTTGACTTTGGTCGTGTGACCCAGATTATGGTAATTTTTGTTGTCCTGGAGAGAGGAGACAAACGATATCAATCATACATTTTTTGCGAACAGACATTGTTCTTGGCGAAATAATTTGGGAACCGGTTCGACGAAGTCAGTTTTCCTTTACAAAGGACAGGTCTCCACTAATGGTGTGATCAATTAAGCCGGCATAAATCAAGTTCGCGCTGTGCATTTACCACGCGAAATCGCTCTCGAGCGACTATAAAGTTGCGTGAGCGTTTTATACAAATTAGCATTAAACTCGTCTAAATATTTATCCAAAAGGATTATTGTTATTCACTGCTAAAGGACTTTTTTGTCGAAAAAAGAAAAAAAAAAAACGGTGACTTCGTGCAAGGATTAATTTTACGTCCCCAATAACAAAAATACCTACGAATGAACTCGAAATGATTGTTCAATGCCAGTATGTTCGTTTTTTTTTGTTGTTCGTAATTTAAAAAACGTATTTTTCCTTCTGTTGAAAAAGTAAAATTTCGAAAATGAAAGAAATGAAAAATGAGAATTTTAATGATTGACAGTTATGAATAAACAATTGAAAGTTTTTTTTTTGTATTTCTTGGATTTAGTTGAACGTCCTTTTTCATTTATGGCATCAGTTTTAAAATATTCAGTTGACTCATCGGTAATACGCAGAGACCTACAATGTCGTTTCGATCAAGCTCGATCGATGGAAAGAATCCATTTTATAAACGCCAGAAAAATACAGGTTTGTTTTGTGTAGTTAAATTTTTTTTTTTTTTTTTTTTTTTTTTTTTTTTTTTTTTTTTTTTTTTTTTTTTTTTTTTTAAATAAATTATAATATTATAAAAAAAAAATAATTATTTATTCATTGGAATCCTGACCCGGAACCATCTAAAACGTCTTAACAATTTTGCCACTGTAATTCAAAAAAATTGGAGACGCCACAGTGCAAAAATTTATTTAGACAAAATTAGACTCGAGAGACAGATGTTAATGATAAAAAATCATAGAAACAAATGTGCGACTATGATACAGGCTGCATGGAAAGGATACAAGTCAAGGAAATGTTGTTATGATTATTATAAAATGAAGAAATGGTTACAAAAGATACAGGCCGAACAAAAAGAGTAAGAAAATTGTTACACAAAAAAAAATATATAAACCTTAGATTTTGAATGTAAAAAAGAAAATCGACTTTGAATATCTTTATTCTTTGGATATTTTCATTTCAGAGCGATACGAAAGAAACAGAAAGAGAAAATAAAACAATTGGACGAAGAATCGAAACCGTGGGTCTTATTCATTCTGAAAAAGGTAAAGTACATAAAAAAAAAATAAAAAATAAAACGATCTTGTTGAAAAAAATGTTTAGTTCAATATTGACCTCTTGAAAAACGATCGATTGTTTGATGTTACGTTCAATTCTATAAAATACAATTCAAATAATACAAGAGAACAAATATTAACATATTTGATTTAATGTTTGACAGTTGCATCATCTGCGTGGAACGCAATGCTGTCCCGGAGTTATAACAAAAATTGATCAGACACATTCCACAACAATTGAACAACTTGTAAAGTATCTGGGTTACAGAATGTTTCCAATTGACATTCCATAACTTATCAAACTTTTTCATGTACAAAAGTTTTCCAATCAGTCTTCCATTTTAATATTTACTTACTTTTAATTTTGTTAAATGATTATAAATTTGACATAAATCATATTTCAACTTTTATAATATTACGTCAAAATGATTTTCATTAAATTTCAATTTCAAAATGACATTCATTATTCATTCGTAATAAACATTTTTGATCTTGTGCATTTTGCTTAAAAGTACGCAGTCATAAAGCATATTTTATTTATGAAAAGAAAAATGCGAGCAAGTTATTAACTTTATATAACTCTTCTGCTGGCAGAATGATAAAATATATCATTCAAAGTTTCTTTCCACTGTCTTAAATGTTTATATTTTAGCGTCCAGAGATATATTGAACTTGTGTCGATTACGCATATGACGTTTGATTTTTCTTTAATTTTGAATATTGCACAAGAAAGTTTTCAATACATTATGTAACTTTCGTTACTTAGAATTTTTTTCAATATCTGCAGCTCCTGAATGACTTCAACAATGCATGCACCTGTGTAGAAAGTGATAGTTGAGTGAAATGCTAATTATTGACTTATATAAATAGAAGTATTGATTAAAGTTTCTATTTGAAATAAAAAATACAATAACGAAATTTCAATGAACACACAAAATATTGAAGTTATTAACTATTTTGAAAAACTCATATAATTAAAAACAGTAAATAATTTAGTAAAAATCTATCTAAAATATATAAATAGTATATAAACATTTTAGAAAAATAATACAAATGGTTGCAACTTGAAAAATGTAACAATTTTGACACTAGTAATTTTTGTCAGTTTAGAAAAACGATTTGACATACTTATCATTTTATAAAACTTGAGAGAAATGAAACAGTTTTTGAAAAGGACGAAATATTGCAATGAAATATCATTCCACTCAATTGCTATACGTCAACTGTATGACGGCAAGTAATATCGTAATAAAAAGTACATGAAAAACCAAGAGACAGAAAAGCGATAGTAAGAAAAAAATAATAAATCTCTTGAATTTACTATCACTATGACGTCACCCTCGCGAAAATTTCAACTTTGAAAACTTTATCCCCGGAGTCTTTTTTTCGTAAAACGATACCATATCTTGTAACATTTTATAACTTCGCGTTTCCGATGTATGCATAGGATACAATAATTATTACTTTCATACAAATTTAAAATCATCATTGAATTTGTTTTACAAACAATTTTTGATCCATAAAATGAAAACTTCAAACTATATAACTAAAAAGGACAGTTCAAAACAAGTTCAACAACTGAATGATTTGTCATACATTATTTCGATATATTTCTTCAAAATAAAATACAGATTTATAAATTCAAAGACTAATTCGTATAACTAAACGAACTGTGGTTAACAATAACATCTTCTCTCATACCATAAACATGATCATGTTCTTTTCAAGGTACATAAATTCAGGAACACATTGCTGAAAATTTAAATTATATTGAAAAAAAAAAGAACACAACAATTTGTTCGATACTATCAATCTGAAAGAACAATAACACAAACATTCTTGTACATTCAATCTAGATCCTTAAAACCTTTTGAACGGATTCGTTAAACAGTTTACAAAAAATGAAAAATATAAAAACATTTTCTGCTTGACGCACATAACTTCTGACTAGATCATATTATTGGGGCTTTCATCTTTGAAGCTGCAATATTCAGCCGAGAGTCAGCTAAAATTTAACACTCGCAGAGAGGGATTTAGTATACTACAAAAAAAAAAGAAAGAAAAAATAAGTATCTTAAATGAGAAAAGTGAATGTAAAAATAAGGTATGGACAGGAAAGAAAAAGTATGAAGTTTCGTTGACTCGATAAACAATTTGTCTGATCTAACAGTGGTGCCGCGTTAAATTCGAGCTGCTTTCACCGACTGGCTGTTACAGCTTGGTTAGCACCTGGTTACGTTTGTTTTTTTATTTTGTCTATTCGAAGGTATCTGATAATTAATCCTCTATTCAACAAGTATTTATGAAAATCACAATTTTTATGACGTTTGAGTACATTATGACATTTCTATTACTTATTAATACGTTAATTCTTTAATTACACAGATTAACCGACGTGATTGAATGCTTTTTTTTTGTTTTCCTGTCGTTCATCTTCCAATACAAAAGAAAACAAAAGTTGTTTGTTTGCGATCTACAGTTTTGTCGATGTCGGAGCATCCTTAACGCAATGAGGAGAATTAAGTTCTCTTGGCACTAATACAATAACTTTTCTGCTTTCAGTTTCAAAACGCGGCATCGAGAAGTATCTGAGTACGATAAAATCGTTGTTCCCTATAATGTTTTGTTTTTCTTATGAAAGTACGACATCGATTCGATTCATTAAATATTTTAATTTACGTACGCTGCGCCGGCGCTGCGACACATCGAAGAAGTCGTAACGTTACATATACAAATATTTCTGCCTTTCGAGACTAAACTTGCGGATGGACAATTTAAGAAATTCCAAAAAGGATGTACAATTTGGAAATCTGGAAGCAAAAAGAAATACGGTTTTCAGAATTAAAGTCGTATCGGCCCAGTTGATTGATAACGAACGACGTACATTGCATATAACAGGTGAAATTGTCTTTTTGCTTCCAGACAAGCAGATTCTTAAATTTTAATCGTCAAAAAAATACATCTTCATTGTACTTTTTCAACTTATCGCGTCGAACGAAGTCCTTTCCCGAAGAGAAAATGATTGGAAGTACGCAGTTTGTTGTACGATTTCATAAAAGAACAATTGAAACAAAATATATATTTTTTTCATATATGTATAGTCATTCTCAACGCATGATATGTAAATCATCATTCCGTTTTTACGGTATACAAGTAGTAACAAAATAAACGCCTTTATTTTTGTCTCTTTTTTCTATGTAGGTAACAGTTCAAAGTGGTTCATCAAACTCCCCCAAAAGATTTTGCCAAACTGATCCTTTAGAATTGTAAGTTCAACAAACGGAAAACTAAACCCTTTACAGAACAAATTACTGAACGTCAGTTTGAATATCATTCCCATTGAAAAATCGATGTGTGATTGATAATCTGTTATTCTTTGTGTTTGTTTGGAAAATTGAATGGTATGAAAAATTGGTTTTGTTTCGTTAATTACAATCTCATGTATCTTTACGTCCAAGACAACGAGTAGGCATTGAGAGCTATTATATCGTGGACCTTTAATTCGTAGATTGTTGTGTCAGCGGAATTTGTGTGTTTCATTCGTTACATTTTGTATAGTATATATTTGTATATATAATTAAAATATTATTTGCCTTTGTACGTAAAACATTCTGATGCGTTTAATAATATTACAATAGAAAATTTGTTTCCTTTTTTTCTTTTAAATTATGATTAAGCGGCGTTTATCATTATGGTGTTATAACAACTAGACCGTACGACAAAAATTATGCATCGTTTTGTTGTTTTCTGTTGCTTCGATCAACTCAAAATGTTTAATCGGAAAAATTATTGTTCTGTGTGAGATAAAATTTTTTTTTTCCTTTCAGAATTTTCACTTTGTTACAGCAGTTGTCTAACTTTATATTCATTCTTAAGAAATTACAAAATACATTGTGAATCGCACAACTTTGACAACGGAAGCTATTTTCGGTGGCACAATCGACAAACTTGAATTATCCATTAAATGCAAGCATGAAACTGTTCTCAATGATACGTGCACTGTACGATATGTTTTATAATTCACTGTCCCTCACTGTGACAATGGACCTTTAAAACAACTTTGCACACGTATTGCGCTAAAATATGCATCGCGCTCTTAATGCCGTCAGCTTCTTTTGAATTTATAAACTGTCATTGACGTTATGACGAAGTGGTTTGTCGCAGTGTGCTCACTTTTATGTTCGGTACAATTTCGTTAAACTCTCGTTAATTAGGTACAGATTGTCCTTGTGTGAAAAATGAAGACTCGAGTAGCGTTAATTAGAAAGCTTTGAAAGGTTTTTTTTTACCAGAAAATGACAATTCGTTATGAGAATCACAGAGAGGTATCTAGTCGAAACTCAAATTCGAATCGGTAGTACCTTGGTTGCGGCTAATCGAGCGGCATTGCCACCTCCCTCCCCCCTTCCTGAAAGCCTGCTTAGAGATCACGATGATTTCTTTATAAGCTCAACTTTTGTTGTTAATTCTGTTAAATCTGAACAATTATTTACAATGATGAGATGAAACCCAAGATAGTAATAGCAGCGCAACAACAATAATTCATAAAATTAGGTCACATCCTGCTTGGAAGGATTGACTTATCTCAACTTCTCGCTCAATTATATACAACTTCAATCCGAAAACTTGGTTAATTATGAAAAAGTTACAGAGCATTACGTTTGCATTGTCCATTGTTTTACAACTGAAAAACTGATCAGAAATAAGTTGGAATAAATTATGCCAGAAGTTGGCAAAACTCTCGGATCCGACTCGCTGCAGGAAGTAGAAAAAAAAAAAAAGTATCGACAAAGTATTGGAAAAGCAGCAGTGATAATATTGTTTTGTCAAAGTTCTAGAAAAGTTTTGAAAACATGTTAACGAAGCGTATGGTTACAAATGAAATCATATCTTCGAAAGACTAGGATAGAAAATAAAAGCAGAACGGATCTCTCGGCAGCCTTTACTGTTCACGCCAGTTGTTGCCAAACGACGACAGAAACGCCGCCCGCGATTGCCACTACTATTTCCAGACGCGAAACTTGCGGAAGGACACCTTTTTCAGCTGTAAGGCCGCGCTCAAGAAATCGGACTCGCGGACCTCCTCGCCATCCGAGTGGACCTCCCTTCTACGTCCGGTCGGCAGGAGGCGATGTCTGAGGCCACGTGACGTCGGGTCAGAGAGGGCCTCAGACACCGGGACTTTCTCCTTGCCGGCTGGCAGGGAGGCGGATCGCCCGACGGAGAAGCCCTTGCTGAACTTGTTCAGCGGAAACAGGTGTCGCTTCGGCATTACCTGATCGCGTTCCCGCAAGATGAACCTGCCCAAGGTTTTCCAAGAAGCTTGAGTACTATAAACATTTTCGTCGTCTCTCAGAATGCGAGTCTGTCTGTTCCCACTCCCAACCGTGCCCGCACCACCCCATTCGAGTTCCTCCACGAGGACGAATTTGCTCGGGTCCTCCATGCGACGTGCTTTCACCAGAGATTGAGCGAGCACGTCCTGAGCTGCAGAATTCTTCGGTACTCGCAAGATAGCATACGGGATCTCTGGGGAAACGTTGTACACGCAGACTAGGAAGGTGTGCGCCTCGTCCCAGACGTGGGTGGACTCTTCGGTGGGTTCCTCGTCCTCGTCCTCCGTGGTGGAACAACCGGCGGTGCTGCGTATGGAGGCCAGCCAGGCTCGACTGCTCGGATCGTTGCCCACTCTTTTGAAGAGGAACCGGCCCTGACCCTTCCAAAGCGCCTGCGCCTGCAGGGGTCTTTCCGTTGGGTCCAGTATCCTCTGTGTCGGCAATTCTTCTCGTTCCTTTTTTTCCCAACCTCGGTAAACTTCCTCCACCAGAATGTACTCGTCAACCTGGAACGTCAATTACTTTTTACCAACTGGATATTCAAAAATAAAATACAATGAATGTCAATGCAAATTTACTTGGAGTGGTATGTTTAAATGTTGTAAATTATTATCACAGTTCAAATGGATGTTCAGCTGTTTGCAAATATACAAATTCGATAACATTTGATCAATTTCACACTTCAGGTACTGAATTAACTTGTCTGAATAAATATTTCATCGGACAAATCTTGAAGAAAATCGCTTTTTGACTTTTTTTTAGAACAAAGTTTTTTTTCAATCAAAACTTATGTGGCTGACTTTACCTCTAATGAATAAGAGGAATACGCTTGTAAAAAGGAATTTGAATTGGTTTAGTAGTTTTCAAGATCAATCAACGCAGAAACAAGTTTTAACATCATATAAAGTTTCGTACAATTTTTTTTATAAAAAGCTTGGATTCAAACTTTAGTACATCCTGTGACACTCCTGACGCTTACAGGAGTTAGCCTGATGTGAAAAAAAAATCGATCTCATTTGTTAGTTTTTGAGTTATAATGGACCATACAAACAAAGTTTGAAGATTAATTCTTTTAATGAGAGCAAGTCTAGTTGTTGCCATTCAATGTAACTTACTTGACTGGCAGGTTTTCCAGCTTTGTGCAAAGCTTGTATCATAACATCCTTAGTGGTACTCTCCTGCGTAACCTTCAGGATTGTATACATTTCATCAGGTACAACATGATATACAACAAGGAAGAACATCCTTCTCTTCAACGTCACACCTCCTAAGCCCGCATCGACGATGCTCAATTTTTCCACGTCCTTCTTGGACGACATCCTCTTGGAGGATTCCTTATGGTCTCGGCAGCAAGTGTTATAATCCAGACTCTCCTCCTCCATGCGGGAGTAAATGAAGAGAGTCGAGACCGGCAGAGGTTTATTTTTGCTCGACCGAAGTCGTACGTGTCTGTAACCAGGCCTGATACCCTTTAGGGGCAGCACACGCTGGGCTATCAGATGGTGTGAGTTTGCCTCGATGATGCCAAACCTAAGGAACGCCAGATCTATGAACATCACTTGGAAGCAGAACTTCTGGTTCCAGATGGGGTTCAGCGCGTTGTTATGCACCACGGTGGTCTTGTGCTTTGCACAGTCTATCTGTATCCCAACCAACTCAATCTCCACGTAGGTGCTCGCAGTTAAATTTATGGTTGAAACGTACTGGCCGGAAATCACCGATAGGGTCAGGTGTACCGAATGAAGGCCATCGAATTCCTTGTCCCAGGGATTGAAGCGCCTGAAAATGAGAACAAAATTGTCAACGGTCATTTTTCTGCGAGTCATTAAATTTATACAAATATCATTATTGATACTTTTTTTTTTTTTTTCAAACGACTAGGTTGTGATTGATACAATAAACTGAATTAGTGTCGCATCAATAACTCGTTCAGACGAAAATTACATTTTATTGAAATTTGATCAGTAATAAAAACAAAAATTAAAAACAGTTAACAAGTCATTAGTTACCAAGGGACATTTTATTTCAAACCATTGACAATGCCAATATGAAATCGTTCAAACAAACTTCGTAAGAGACTTTTGCAAAATTAAATTGGGCAATTAAAAAAGTGCATTTCCAACGTCCAGTCGTAAAACTATTAGATTGAAATGAAAATAAGCCGCGTTGAATGAATTGGTCTGGCCATTTTTAAACGTAGTACAAATGCAATTTGTAGCATAAGTTTTTCCGTGCCGTTAAACTGCGATCGAATGCTCATCAGTTAAACACGAACAAATAAATATTTCAACGAGTTTGGTTCAATCGCCACTGTATATCTGATCAAATTTTAATACACTAAGAATCCGAATTTATACGAATTCAATTTTTATGGAACATAAAAAGTAATTGTAACGATGAAAATCGTACCTTCTGCAATTTTGTTTGTACATTTTGCGAATAAGTCGTAAGTTTTACGATAAACTTTGTTAAAATTGACAATTTTTGCAAACTCAGTTTCTCAGTGTAAAAATAGAATATTTTGCACGTACATAATTCTTAATCGAGTGCAAACAAAATTTTGTTGTATAACAAAATGTGATCATTTTTTGTTTGTTCTTGTAATTCTCTCGAGATAAACTATGTTGAAACTCATATCTTAGCAATGGATTATTTTTATGAGAGGCAAATAAAAGAAACTGATTCATTATTCAGTATCGTTATACCCTCGTTACATTATTGATTGGTACAGATGAAGGAAATTGAATTCAGAAAATTATGATTGACAGTAGCAATTCCTGTTGAAACAATCCTTTTTGCTTGTTATAATAACAGGTGAATTTTCTTTTGAAAAAGAAACATGCGGTATAAATTGCGGTAATTGCAATTTATACGGATTCTTCAAATTACTTTCAAAATAGATTGGCTTGATAAATTGCTCTTTAATTATCAGCGAATGAAATCAAAATTTGAAACCCTTTAGGATCGATTCGTTTTGAAAACTGGAACCGATTTCAAACTGGTTAATAATTAAACAAAAAATCACAATATTGAACTTACACTTATTCACAGAACATGAATGAATAATAATAAACTAACAGCACTATTACCTATACATCATATGTCCCTTATCCCACATGACAGCTGGTTTCCTCACATATCCGCACAGTCCATTTTGTTCAAACATCGCCGCGTTGAGGTGCAGAGCAGCGTCGTCCGTCTGGTAATTGAGCGCCACCATCTGGACCCCAAAAGCCCAGAAGATGACCGGGTTGAAATTTGACGAGTCTATCCTCATACCGGCCGGGTAGGTTCGAATTAATTGAGTCTCAGCATGTGCGACGACGCCCAGCGGCTGCTTCCTGCAGATCTTCTTCGCAGCACTTTCGTTCAGAGAGGAACACTGAAAAGACGGTGGAGTGATTCGTGAGGCCTTGAAGATTGCCTCCATGTTACTTCCGCCACTGGCGATGGAAGCGGAAGTGGACAGTGATTGTGGAGAGCCGGAAGAGGAAGCCATTCCGCCGGTCCCGATTCCAGCGATGCTGTGACGCTGCACGCTGCCCGTGTGGCCTTGGTGGCGAACTTTGCCGATGACAGCTGTGCCACCCGGGGTGGAGTTCAGGCCGTGGAACTTGATGGCCTGCACGTAGATGACAAGATCTGACAATTCTTTCGCGATTTGACTGCTCTGCTTTTGTGATTTGTCGTCCACGATCGGTTCGGATTTCATCCGACTGTGGCTGCTTTGGCTGCTGCCTAGATATCTTTCGTAGCTGGATATAGAGTTATCTGAAAAAATAAGAAGACATTTTTTGTATTCATAAAACTTTGAACATTCACGTAAAGAAGAAATCAACTCGTTTTGTTTTTTTTTTTAGTTGGTTTTCATTTATTCGTCCTATGAAATTTTCGCTCATCCTATACTAACAAATATGAATATTTGAACCAAAACTTTCTGCATTGAACCAATGCAGATTTCCTTTTGAACATCGTCAAAAACGGCATTTGCATTTGGTTCAAAGCAAAAATTGTTTAGCTTTGAAAAAATTTGTATTAAACCAACACTTCATTTTTGATATATGCTGTATATATGTATATATGTGTAGTTTATATAAATTTTAGCGATGCTGATTTCGTTTGGCTCCGTTTTCTTTCGTTGTTTTTTTTTTTTTTTTTCAAATAAAATTAAGATGCTTTTTATATTTTTTTAGATATTGATGGATTACAATCTTTTTTTTGAACTCTTGTTCGAAACAACTTGTTTATAAGGATTATATTTATTACTGTATAAAATTAATAAGGGATCGAATATTGCTAATACCGAAGAATAAATGAAAATTTGATTTTCATCGAGTTTTTGCCTGAGACCTAGATGATCCTATGAGCTTTAAGTGAATCTAACAAAAGTAATCAAATCTGCCGAAGCATGTAAGGCAACCTGAGGCATACTAATCAGGAAATATTTCATAACATTTTGATCTTCTTTTTTTTTTTTATTCTATTCATATTTCATATTCATGACCTTTGCAATACAGTTGGGTCTTATAAGTACAAAATTTTAAACAACTAGTCTCAAATTCAAACCAATTAATATTTTGTCATACAAATAATTGTCAAAACTTTATTTTTGCATTAACAAAATTGGATACTTCTTTGGAATCCCATTATGCTGTCGCAATAGGTGTTCTTTGAACAGAAGAGTTAAAAAGTGTCGTGGATAATCAGGGAAATTGAAAATTGAAGTGAACTATCTCTTGTGTGAGCTGCAGATTTTGCTCTTTCTAAATGCCGCCTGATGTGCATTGTGAGCCTTTGACTTTTATGTGCGTTTTTGTTATCGAATCACAATGGCGAGTTTGTTACTCATTTTTAGAGGTAAGCAACGCATACGATGTAATGCAGCGTACTCCAAGTTTCATTCATTAGGCGCAATTTTAATTTAATTTTTCCTTTCATCAAATTGAATTCGCTAATACAATGACAAGTCTCTTGGGGGAATTTCTTCCTTCATCAATATCAATATATATATATATAAAATCATTATTGTTTTGCGTCATCATTTTATTTATGAACGATGACAGCAGTTGTGCATAGGAAATCGATATCAATTGATAACAACCATTACCCGAACTAGCAAGATAACAAAAAGGAAGGAAACAGCGGTCGGTTGCATAACTCACGATGACTTATGGTCATCGCGACAAAATTTTTTTGTAGAATCGCGCAAACTTTGTTGGTCACGTGGAAATCATATTTCTGTCGAACCGCAATACCAGCTAAATTTCTTTCTGAATTCCCTTTCGACTTTTTTTTTTTATCAGACTTTCCTCACGACAAACTCGGAAGTTGTAAATAGTTGTCTTTGGTAGATGTGTCACAATCAAAAAGTCAGACACATGAGTCTGAACGTTGTGCATTACACGCATGGTTGATTCGCATTAAATTATCGCAACTATTTGTACAGTGAAGCAACAATTTTGCTGCATCGAATTAAACCGAATTCCACTAGGAGTTAATTACGAATTTAATTTTGCAATGTACTACGCAAACTGCGAGGTTACTTTTTTTTGTATAATTCACCGGCAAAGAATCTTGCTTTAACTGCTGCGATGATTTACGGAGGTGCCATTCTAAAGTGTTAATAAAACAGAGTAGAATATTTGATATTGTACAGCGGAAACGTAAGCAATTGTTCATTTTGGCAAAATTAATTGACTTTATGTCATACGCGGACGAAAAATGTTTTTCGCTAACTGCGAAGTTTTTATAAATGGTTCTTTTTAAGCGGGAACGATTTTATATCAAAGATGCAATTTTCCGCTTTAAAA
The DNA here is from genome assembly GCA_030523145.1 of Trissolcus brochymenae. Taxonomy (NCBI): domain Eukaryota; kingdom Metazoa; phylum Arthropoda; class Insecta; order Hymenoptera; family Scelionidae; genus Trissolcus; species Trissolcus brochymenae. Next base: position 76,078 of record JAQQRF010000480.1, read on the forward strand.
AAAAAGTTAATAATTGAATAGAACGATTTAAGCATCATTAATATTATTGTCAGTAAATTGAGAACAAAAATTGAATCGGTGAGATCGAATTGAATTGACTTTTACCATCAACATTATCGTCATCGTCATCGTCGTCATCGTCATCGTCATCCTCGCTGAAATATTCAACGACCGATGCACTGCTGGTATCCGTTCGCATTTGCTTCATCGAAGAAGCCCGATCAGACATGAGCATCTTGCCACGATGATTGAGTATTGGTTGCGCTAGTGGTCCTGCGGGGTCGACAATCATCTTTTTGTTTTTTATGAGTATACGGTGGCGGAGTTGCCACGGCGACGGCAGTTGCGGATCCTCACCGAAGTCCGAGTCGAACAGATATTTTGATACCAGCTTCTCTCCAAACACAGACTGTGAATTTAAAATGATACAAATGAATGTGAATCAATGAACAAATTCGTTTACTATCAATTTGTTTATTTATTTTGTGGATGAAGAGAATGAAAAAGATTTGGGAAGAAACAATGTGGCGAAGTTTAAAAGATGTTATAATACCTGAAATATTTGAGCCATACGAGCTTGTTGCGCTTGCGAACAGTGATTTTCGATCGACAAAATGACTGGATAGGGCGACGTCAAAAAAGCGCTCTTGTCTATGACCTCAACGACTGAACGAAATGGAATTTTCGTGGTGAAGGTGTGCCCGTGATAAATTAGCGGCGAGCCGTCATCGCCGTCCCAACAATCGAGCTCAACGCATCGGCAGCCCGTCTGAAGGACCTGGAATATTAATTATAATCCCCAAATGGACCGTTGATCATTTCAATAATTGAGAGACCCCTAATAAGATGCTCGGATCTGGACCATTTCCAAGCTTTTATTTGCATTTCAAAAGTTGCTTCAATTGAATTATGCATCTTGTGCACAATAATTTTATGTGATAATGACGATTCGAAATTTATTCATTATGAGATAAGTTTAATCCGAGGAATAAATTTATGCGATCAGTTTGGGATTATTAGTTTGAGGAAAATTCAGTTTACGGCTTGGCATGATTTTGATTCACGCCACGAGAGAAAAAAAAGGATGGAAATTATAGCCCGAGTGTGAGGGGTCGAAACGGGGTCAAAAATGAACCATCTGCACGTAAACGAAATAAATTTTACTCTAAGAACTAGTGCTTGGCAATATTCTTCGGAATCTTTTGATTCGGGTCTTGTTCTTAAGGATAAAATACATTTTTAAACATATCTCTTACAGCATTTCTAATGAGAACGGATTACTGGCAGCTGCTATTGACCGATGAAATAAATTTTTTAAATAAAATATGTTCAGTTTTAGTTCTGGCATTTGAAATCATACATTTTTCATTCAGGTAGAAAGTTTGCAGTCAAAAAGATTGATTTTCTATTACACTTTTTTTTTACAAACTCTGTACACTGCCAACATTATGTTGAAAACTTTTGTCTCCACTTTTACATTGCTTTTGTTAGCGTTTTTCATTGAAAAAAAAAAAAATGTAAAACGCTTTTCAGCGTTTTAAAAGTGTAAAACAATTTTTGTTGACTAAGCAATTTATTGGCTAAATGATAATCTAACAAAAAATTATTTGAAAGTATATCATAATGTTTTAAAATTTTAGTTTAAATTAAATATTGTAAATTTAGTAAAATTCCACGAAATACACCATATTGCTTTTCGCAAAGTAAATATCATGGTCGAATATATGATTTCATGCAATGCCCTTAATAATATAATATCCTTTAAAGCTAGTAAAGCAATCAAAAATCAAAGTATCATTGCAAAAGCCACATGATTTCTTTTTAACGAGTTATTTCGGCAAAGCAATAGCATTATTATTTCTATTGAAAGCTCAATATTGGTATCGCGAAAACAAGGAATCAAAATTGATATTTAATTACAATTTATCTCATCGGGTTGAAAGCTTTGTGTCAAGCGCATTATCCTGATCATGCGTGCGACTGACATTAATGTGTTTTTCATTAAAAATGCTCCCTTTTGCTGCACAAGAATAAACCCATTTTTCTTTATCCATCAGTTTAATCCAATCGTCAAGGGGCGTTACACGTCCCCATCCGAGGTGTCACATACTTTCTATTCAATATAATTTGTTTTTATATTAAATACCAAGATAAATTATGTCATTGGTGTTAAAATATATTAACATAATTGTATGAAACAGAAAGTAGCCCTTCAAAAAACTATACCAATTTTTGTTTAATGAGAAAATACATTTTTTGACAAGTTAATTTTACAACTTGTAATCGTTTATGTCACGTACTTGTGAGTACAATTGAACGGACGATTCGCCTTTAAGTTGATGGCCAGTGAGGTAAGTATTATGCGAGCTTGCGATGTAATAATGCGACAATGGCTGTTGCATCTCCGCTTCGACCGGGGTGGTGTACTCATTGACGAAAGCGTAATTGTCTTTGTCCATCATGTAGCGCGCGAAGCCTTCAAAGGATAGGCACCACTGAGTTCGAAGCGCCGGGTCCGGTTCATGCCTCTGTAACAAAAATTGAATGCTATAAATGTGCCCTTGCTGACGCACTCACAACTAACTCGTCCAAGTGTGTACTAATCCTTGCATTATTCACTGAACTCCCATTTCAGTGATCAATCAGTCATTTATGTCAGGCAGGTAGTTAAAAAAATTGTTAATGAATTGAATTGACAACTCCATTGAAGTTGAACGATTTATACTCGATGAAAATTCAATCACAAAATTGTATTTCCTCTGTAATACAAAATTGTATTACAAAATCAATTTGCAACTACATCTAGACGTAAAATGTTATTTCCTTGGTTGGAAATTTGTTTGTTTGTGTGTGTAAGCTAATTTATGTGCACATCATTTGTTTGTTTGTGTTTGAATGATTTAATTATGTAAAAAAAAAAAAGAAAAGAAAAAGAAAAAAGACAAAAATGTGAAAACGAGAAGGGCGCAAATTCAAACGAATATCACTTTAGCATAAAGTGATAAGTCCGGATTAACGTCGCGATAAGTTTTTGTTAAAACTCATAACGACAGTGCTAATTCGAATCCGTACCTTTATAAGTGCCTTTATTTCGTCGTCCGTTAGCTTCTCTTGCTGCCTCGACTCCAGGAACTTTGTGAAAGTCGCTAAAGTAATTACTTGAGATTTCGAAGTATCAACGCCAGAACAATTATAGATCACGCTCGCTGCCGCGACCGCGTCGAATATTTGTTTCTTTTCTAAATTTACATGCGACTTGTATTCATTGCAATCAATCGAATTGTTCCTCGTCAGCAAACCTGGAATTACAAACAAAAAAAATAACGTTTTTAGTACATTTTTGGTTCTATTTTTTGCAATAATTATAATTGATAATTAATGAATTGTTTTGTACATTTTATTCTAACAAAATCATCCAGCGGGTTTATTATTTCTCACACTTTCATCCCGTGATGAATTAGGCACTTCAAAATTAATTAAACCTTTGTTTGAAAATCAAAACAATTTTAATTTGCGTAATTTCGCTTGGCTTTAACGAGAAGCTGCTTTGGTACGAAAATAATGAAATTTAGATCCGCCAATTGATGAGAACGGGATCGCAATTAACGCGGCGACGAGAAATTCGATCTAGGTGAAAAGTTAATTACCGATTCGTTGTGAAGTCGCGTCGCTGGTCTGGCGCAACACCATTGGCCGTGGATTGAACTCGTGCAGGGATCCGTCACTTTGACTCCGACACGTGATTGCCAGTTGGCCGAAAAGATCGCGCAAATCTTTGCGAACTCGCAGACTGAACGAGCGAAAAAATGCAACGAATTCTACGAAGTTCAGATGGGTCTCGTAGATGATTGACATTCCCTTGGTTTTTGTGTTCCACGGCATGTCAGTATTTCCGGATCTACCTGAGCCATTTCTGTCTTTGTCCTTTGAGCCGAACAAACTGAAAACGTAAAAACAAAGAAAACCTCTCATTAAAATAATGAACTTGTTATATTCATTATGGACTTACACTACTCATTTTTCTTTTTTTTTTTTTTTTTTTTTTGTTATCAAGCATGAATTTCTCTTTGCATTAAACAATTTAATTTTTGATCGGTCTGATTAATTGACATCATACTACTTCATTTAGGGTACAAAAATGTATGTCATACTCAAAATAACTTCATGCTAAATTTCGATTTATTCACTGAAATGTAAGAGGGTGACAAAATACTATCACAACAATGTTTCACGTCTTAGCAGTTTGTTATTCGGAAGTAATTTATCGTAACAACTTTCTTAACTATGGAAGAAGGGTTGCGGTGGAACTAATCCCTTGTGAACACGTTATGCATGATACGATACTGTGATAGAAGCTTGTTCACACAAGAAGGAGCTTTAATGATTCATCTCTATATTTTCCACCTCTTCGTTCTCAAATGGTCTGGTCAACCTGATTCGAAAATCGAATTTCTAATTGCAATTAACTATAACTGTTTTTTCTTTTTGTTAAACAAAATTGTTTTCAAAAAGACACGACGAAACAGATATTGAATTAAATATTTTGTTGTTTATTTGATCTCTTTCTGAAGTTCTAAAGACAAACCAGTAACACATGTTCGATAAATTTTAAACTCATTATACTTTGGAAACGTTGAGTGGTTTTGTGTCGAAGGAAAAGTGCGAGAAACAAAGCCGGCGTGACACTTTAAATGACAATGGAATAAGATAAATGACTTGGTAAAAGAATTTTGTTGTAAAGAGTTTGGTGGAAGAAGGTAGTTGAAATGGTTCTGGTGAGTTTCTGATAATCTCTTCGAGTGATCGGACTGACAATGAACGAAACTCGGAACATGAGTGGACGTTAAATAAAAACTCGTTTAATTTTGAATCGAAGCCAATTACAGTGAGCCATCGTTAAACAATCGCAAGTCTTGTAGAAAGAATTTTTGTATTGACAAAGTAAGTAGCGAGTGTCAACGTCAAATCGTACCCATGAAATGTATCAATATTGTATTTCTTATAATTGTTCAAAGTTCAATTCACCAATTGAAAAATGTTTCTTTTTTCGAACAGTGTCAATTAACAAAACGCTGCGAGAGTTTTGCGGTGGATTTGCATGATTTGATTGCGCTGCAGGCAACTTAATTAGCACGCTGTCTTGACAAATCAAGCGAGATGAACTTTACCTCTGCAAACCGTGATAGGGCATGGACGAGGTGATTATTCGCTCAACAGATCCGGATGGACTCCTCGGTTGTATTCGGTCTTTGCTTAAACGAGGTGATGCGGTCAAAGACTCTTTGCTTCCGGTTTTGTGACGCAACGACGACAGTCCACCGTCAGATGAGGACGAATCATATTGCTTGGCACTCGAATCCTGTCGAAAACGAATCAGCCAATAGATTTTCATTCATCCCGCTTTCAACACTTCTCCACTCTACGGAACGTTCAGTTCGTTTTTGTTGTAACAGAATCAACTTCTCAACAACTATAATCAACAAATTTGTCATCTTTTTCTTTTTTAAGAATTGTATTTTGTTAAATTGTATTGTAACTATTATTAGATATAATAAATTATTGTCATCGACTTTGCAATTGTATTAATTGTATAAACGGTGCAAAGCAATAAACAATTTTTGTCAGACGAAAAATTGAGCGACAAATAGACTTGGCAGTATGAAGGTTCGAGTTTGTGTAATTTGTGATTATCTATGCTGTGTAATAATGTATGTCTGGTTCGCGCAAAACAATGCACCCCGAGGAATTCACAGCAATCTGAAACGTGTCAGAATACAATAATGTGCGATATCTTTTGCTAACTCAGTGTGTCACTTCTGAACGGTGCAGAGTTGCGTTGTACAACAACGTCACGAATTATTGATACACGCTTTCTTTTATGTCGTTCAAAATTTGTCACCAATTTTATTTTACAAACGATTTCGACATTTTGAAGACACGTCAGTTTTAGATAGGACAATTTTACTTTGGTAAATATTTCGTTACATGAAATTCGTTACATTCTGAATTACATAGTAATTCGAAATAAAAAAGGCACAACTTTTTTAATTGGTTTGTTTAAATGAGAATTAGTTAGTTGGACGATATAACTAACACAGTATGTCAAATTGAATAATGGAATAATAGATTGGTCAAGAATAATCAACTGTGTTGTCCCGTTGAAAATTATGTGCACAAAGTTTCAAGTAGTTTGTAATGAGACTTTGCAATGCAAATTATTGATTATCGACAGTAATGGATGCGGTAGAATGTTAGCCACAGAATTGACTTCACAATAATAATAATTATAACACAAGCGACAAGCAGCTTTTGTTACAATATGTAATGAGCGAGTGATAGCATTTGTGCATTATTTCATCTCACTAGCTCAGCAAACTATACACAATTAACTTTCAACTATATTGCTTCGACAATAGAAAGATGCTTGTCGTTTATCTCGCCATTCATTAACATCATTTTTGCCGACAGGATTCACAGTTGGAAAATAAATAAAATGTTTTCAATCTGTTCTACTCGTCTGACAAAAATCGTATTTACCTACTGATTACTTCTTAAAAATTATTAAAAAAAAAAAAAACAAAAAAATATAGGAGGCAAAAATTTTGAGCATGAGAATTTACAATTTTTCGGTCTTGTCTAAGTGTGAATGAGAGTGAGAACTAATTTTCGTGCCCCTTGATTTTCTACTAAATCCCAAAAGCGAACCGAACCTTGCATCGTAAAAACCGACCGATTCGACGAACCTTGGACAAAGCGGGCAAGTTAGAGCTCGATTTTGTTTTTTTGCTGCGCACGTTTTTAAGACGCAACACAGCGGTGGACGTGGGTGACAGCGTTTTGACGTTGTCGGTGGCGGACCAGTCGCGTCCGCCGAACGCGCGAATCGCGTGAGCTGTGATTGGTTGTAGGCCGCGGTCGTCGTAAAACAGTTGCAGGTACTTTTCCTTCAACCAACGTGATCGACGATCCGTTAACTGTTGCTGACGCTTCAGTCCGTTTACGATGCTGCTCAAGCCCATGTACCATACTCTGAAAAAAAACGTAATCCTCTTAAATAAAATGTCTGGATGTGTACACACATTGCTAATTTAAAAAGTTTTGCTTTAAAAATAAACATATGAAATATAAGTGACATATATATTTTTTTTTACATTAACGTAGTTTGGATGAAAAACAACTTCACCAAGATTTCGAGATAAATTATCCCGAATGATATCGAAAACTTATTGATTGGGAATGAAATTGAACAAGCAAATTTTGAACTTGCTTATACACTCATCATGTAATATTACTTGTCTCTTGTGTGATACGTATGTCCCATCGCTATTATATATATATATATATATTGTAATAACTTTCCGGACGCCACTCAATGTATAACGTTATCCGTGTCATGATAAAACATTCCGAGGGAATATACTTGAGAGTAAGTTTTCTATTTGCGTTTCGGTTCACGAACAGCTTTACTCGTTATTATGTTTACACATTTTCGTACGCCGGATCAGAGTGATAGATTTTTATAAATACGTGTTTCGTCGGACAGAAGAAAAAGATTAAACTGAAAAAAGATCAAGCATTTCAAATGGTTTTAAATGCTTGATTTAAAATGGTTTGACAGAATAAAAAAAAAAAAGAAAGTCTTTCGGCTCGATTAAATTGTCTAACCAGTTTGAAGAGCCAAACGATCTGAATGAGAAAAAGGATGTTTTCTAATTAAAGAGCGACGAAAAGAAGAAAATCGTTAGTTGCCGACCCCGGGCGAAATGAATTCGGTCGTAATTAAAATGCTATAAGAATCATTGTCGTTGGACAAATGAGAACTTTTGCTAATGTGTTTAAATTGTAAGCAAGGGCTTTCTTTCTAAAATTAGACGTGAAGACGTCATTGACAATGAGGATGCTTCAACGACCGATGTACAAATTAACTCGACCGAATTATCCGTGCCTCGGTAAGATACCGGTGCGTGATAGTGCATTCCACGCGGTCAATCGATCCCGACGACTCGCATTCTGATTATGATTTCCTACAACAAATCAATGCCACTCGACCATCTGGACCATCCAGTCAACCGCGTGGAATTCTTCGTTATTGAATTGATGAATTACGCGTCACTAAATTGCTATTAATACCACAAGAGTCATCGTTTTTATATATCCTATTAAAACTGAAGCTTTTCGAATAAATAAACATGTTTCTATTAAACGCATAGGGGCATGCGGGCAATTCCTGACAGGCTAATAATTATCAACAAAATAACAACATTTTTTAATATCAAGAAAGAAATGTTGCTCCTCACAAACATTGATTTTCGAACTTTCAAGCGTTCCAATTTAAAGTCAGTTTTATGACTTTAATGGCTCATTTCATTTCACGGTAGAAACCGTTCGATCCATCATTAAAAATCATTTTTCGAGTGATATTTTAATGTAAAAAAGTTGAATCTCGTTGAACTCTCAGAATGTACAGATAAAAGCTTGTACGATATAATCATTAGGTAACTATATCAAATGATTGTTCATAATAAAATACAACAAAGTTCAAAGTCAACTTTACTTTTTCGATGAAAAACAAAATAAAACACCTGATGAATAGAACGCTCTTCATTGTCTTTTTTATTTGTCTACTTTGATCCACTGTTAAATAGTATATATATATTATTGAACAATGGTGAAAGAACAAACTTTCTCTTGTATTATAACTAAATATAACACTCTTGTGTTTTTCTAAAGACTTTATCTTGAATCAATGGAAAATCTCTGAAAAATGAATACATACAATGTTTTAGAAACAACATTTCTGACGTTTAATTACACAACTGTTCATCGTTGTGTAACGACGTCCGTCGTTTCAAATGATTCTAATCAATGTTACTGATGGCATAAACACTTGCTGCTGATAATGTTGAAAAATATATCTATGGTAATTTTAACGATAAACTTTTGAAAATTACAAAATGTCCGTCACGTAACGATTCCAAAACTACGTGTAAAGCAGGGAAAATAATTTCTGGAACCCTTAACAGAGAGCGAGAGAGAGAGAGAGAGAGAGAGAGAGAGAGAGAGAGACAGAGTGAGAGCATCAATTAATGTAACAGTTGTGATTAATTCGGTGATCCGGATTAAAATATACAGTGTATATGGACTGCGTGCGTCGAGTCGAGCATTAGCGTTTTTCACGGTTGCTCGTTGGTTCTGATCTCGTCCGGCTTAATTACAATATAATACGTTATCTCATTGTAACGGAAAAAAAAGGAGCGCGCCCTTAATTTCCCGCGTTAATCGAAGACGTCCTCGCCATCTATTAAACACAACTAATTTGATCGGAAATCGACAAACGACGTCGCTTAAACGCGCATCTAATGCCATTTTAATAATGGATATTTGTTGTTTGAAAATGTGTCGACTGCGAAACTCAGCTGATTGATTGCCCCATAATTGGAGCAGAGCCGCTCTCTGTTATGAATAATAAGATGATAACAATTACGAAAGTATTAAAGTCAATTTGTGATGTTATTTTGTTTCAATACTTCTGTGTCTACTCTGCGCTCCAATTAATTGTTGTACCAAAGCACCTAATCAATCGATTACGTCCGGCATTGCGAGCGAAACAGAGAAAAAAATGAAAGTTTATTCAATCAAAGTTCACTTGTCCGTCGAACAAAGAAAATACAATGGTACAATTTTTTGTTTCAGTTTTCCGTAAAAATGTTTTATTTTTTTTTTTTTTTGTTTCCTCCCTGACTATATGTTGCGTGGAAAATCATCGATGTCAAATTTGATCAACTGAAATTGACTCGAAAGCCGAACTAAAAGCGTGTCAAAACAGACTGTAGGGTCGCGTTAAACTCGGCCCTATTAAATATTTGTGCCCGATCGAATTTATCAATTAACAGCGATGTCACGCGTGAAAACTTGTCCCTCGGTTATTTTTGTTAATGTATAGTTTATGCACCGCTGATCGCAAACTACGCCACATTATCCGCATGAATATTCAGCTGCAAGAGCGCCCGCTGTAAGAGCCACGCACACTTGACTTACTTGCAGAGTGTCGGCGGGCAAAGTAGATAAATGAACCTGTTGTCAGACACGCTTGAACCGTACATCAACGCTATGCACGAATCCGTCGCAGAGATGTTGTAGCGTCTGCACGCTTCGCGCAACTCTTGTTCGTGCTCGCGATCCGTGCAGTCCATCATGATTTCCTTCACGGTGCGGAGATCCAGATAACCTTCTTCCAGATTTACAGACGCACATTCGCCTTGCGGTTGGGTGTACCTGGAGACACAAAAATTAATCCCAATCAAGATTGATGTACATCATTCTGGGATCCTTGAAAAAGTCTACAGAAATATCTTTTAATCCTTTTTGGATTCTACTATGGAGTTACATTTGATTAAACAATCCAGATATTTTAAATTGTTGTTATTATTTATTTTCCAGTGAAAGCACTTCAAAAGGATTGAGAAACTTTCATAGCTAAAATTGTAGAGAAAAATGTGTCTGCAAAATCAATTTTAATCAGCTGCTGAGAGTCACTTATGAGAAGAAAATTGTAATATTTTTGTTTGATTCAACATTGGCTCCATCACCCTTCATCAAAAAGGTATAATATTTAAACTTTTTGAGGTTTTACGTTAAAATGTGAGATTCAATTTTGTTTTGTTTTGAAAATTAATTACTTTCTTTATTTGTTAGGCGCCTTTTTTGATGTGCATTCAGAAACAAAGCTGTAAATAAAAGGACGTCAGTTCAATACTTGTTCAAAAGTCTATTCATTTCGGAGCACACAATAACCAACATAAATTAATGTTACAAATGATTGATAGTAAACGAAACAAAAATGATTTGAAGGGATTAGAAATGATTGAATCTAAAATACTGTAGACTTGATTGGATGATCCTGTGAAGAATAATCGAGAGGGCTATTTGAGAAAACGAAAGTCACACCAAGTAATTAGTTTTATTATTTTTTTTTTTTTTTTTTTTTTTTTTTTGTTAAGAACAAAAAAAGCCACAAACCTCAAAATCAGTCCATTAGGTATTGATTCCTCCGGTTTAACGGATAATGAAAAATCACTGAGCGGTACGCCGACGTTCCCGGAAGTGCTTAACCCGCTCCACCAGGGTCTCTCCCATACGAGGGTCCCGCATGCTCGGTCCACTCTTGCAAAAACGAGAGCTGTTCTTGATATGCCACTCTCGAAATCCCAGTGGACCAACGTCGTTCCATGGTGCAAAATCTGGTTGAAAGAAAATGTCACGAGGTTCCATTAATTAATTCAGTCAGGCGAAAAAATACTAATTGATTTTCTAGATGAGTTGTCGGAATTTAAGTTGCACGAAGCAAGTGCTTGGTAAAAGGCAATAAGTTTTAATGCAGGTTCAGTGTTTTTGGTAATTGAAGTGGAGAGTACATTTATTTGACAACGACTCAGTGTTTGTCTGTTAAATAATTTTTGTATCAACCGTTATTATAATTGGATTCAAATTTTAATTTTCCTTTAATTTGATTAATAATGAACTTTGTGGACAATACATTATTAATTGCAGTTTTGGGAATCCACTCAGATCGTAATATTTCGATCCATTTTCGTCACAAGATTGTTCACTCACCAAAGTATGACGTTTTTTGATCGAGCAGATTCTTTGCGCGTTTGCACATTAGATAAAAACAAAATACTTTTATAACACATCACTTGTTGCTTTTATATTCCGTTTTGATTTGCCCGGAAATTATTATGTTGCTCCACTGAGAGTTACCAACAAAAAAAAATAAATGTTCAGCGAACTGAATAATTTTTCTCACACATTTGAGCCCATTGAAATAAATTAGAAACGAAAGAATTAACAATGAAAGAGTGTAAAAATTTTAAAACAATTCGGGTTAGAAAAAAAAAAAAAAATGTTTTGCCGTACAATTAAAACTTGAAGATCGAACAGAAAGTGTTTAAGAATTTCATTAAAAAGTTAAGCACTTATTTATGTAATTAAAAGTTTGATACTGTTCGTCGAATCAAATTACAATCCAAATTCATTGACAGAAGTTTAATGGTGTAATCGATAAAAAGTTGTTTAACGCAATATTAATTTGCGTCAACGTTTAACAGCATTCACAATTCGCAAAATTGCGATTGCACGTGAAATGCAGTAGAACTGTCGATCGTGGGCTTTTGAAGAAAATTTTGAACCTTGATGTACTTGTATCATTTTGTTGAAATTCATCATGTATCTCGCCAATATATCGTGATATTTCCTCAACATACAATTCGCCATGCACGTCGTGTATATAATTATTGTTTATAACATCATTGGGTCATTCAGATTTGAAACGTGCATTATTAATTAAAACGATACAATTAATCACGATACATCATGTTCATTATTTTTAAAACCATTTTATTTGGTTTTATTATAAAAACCAATTTCCAAGCGTCGAAATAAATGAAAACGTACGAATTTTTGTTCCTCCAACGTGCTTTAAAAAGTTAACATTTTATTCACATTTTCTGCACAATTTGTCGATAAATTTTACGCATTTTTGGTTGTGCACGTGAAATTGCACTTTAGCTAGGAAAAAAAAAAAATTGGTTCGATCATTGAAGAACTTAAAATAAAATTCCCTCATGAAAAACTCAATTCTGTTTGAAATTTGAAATGATTTCCAGTCGATAAGTAAACTGAAAACTAAAATGGAAGTTCATCGGCGGGACACAATTTTGTGTAACTAAAAATATCTTAATTATCAAATTGAACATTAAAATGTCAAACAAAGCGTGCGAGCTTCATGATCTAACCCTTTTGTTGTTCGGAGGAAAAAAAAAATTACTTTGTTTATTGTTGTCTGCATTAATTAAAGGCTACACTTATCCAGGCAAAGGAATCATAAAGTTTACGTGCGCGCGTATCTGATGGAATTAATGCCTCGTATCATATTCGCATATTAAAAAGCATAAATGGAAACTGTGTCATCATATTGAGTTATAACGTTGTTATTAATTGAGCAGAAGGTTTTCTTTCCGTTGGGAGTTTACGAAAAATGAACTGTCAACGCGATTAAATTATGAATACGTGCGACAAAGCGTAATGTTATTCTTTTTTGAGGTAAAATGTTCGAGGCAAAATAAATTCCCGCGATATTCCAAACACTTTGAATATTCAACGTCTTTCATTTTCATTTGTTGTTGACTTCCAGTCGATTCAAAATGCCACTTCTTCGAACATTTCACCGTTCATTGTGTAAAATGTGTATGCACCCACGAAAATGTCGGGTTTGTGAAAAAACATGCTGGTTTATTTGGAATCAATAATACTGAAATCAAAAATACATTCTATTTTTGTTCATTTCATTTGAATCGATAAAATTAATATTTCCCACAGAATCATTATCTTTTTTTTCTTTTTGATAAAAAAAAACAAAAGCAACCATTCAAGTTTACTTTTTGGGTATCCCTTTTATCCTTTTCATTCGTTATATAAAATTCACAAATCGATTTGTGGTTAAATTTCATCTCATTTTAGATATAGAACGGTAATAATAAGATTCGTGCCAATTATGAAAACGATCCAATATTTAAGCTAATTGTGTCTACAGCCCTGAGGTTTTTGAATTGCTTCAAATGATGTTATCCGTTTTTGTTTACAACCCACCGAATTCATTCTGTCAATTCAAACAGAACTGTATTGAGGATTATAAATGTAAAAATTAATTTTGTTTTGTATGAAGAAAATGTTGACAGATATTCAAAACATTATTTGGACCAATGTCGATAGATCTGATTTCAATATTCATTGTGGTGAGTGAATGAAAATGAAACAAAATGTATGCCAAAATTAATTGGCAATTAAAATTCCACAGATTAGCAGCCAACTGCTATTTGAAAGATGTTATTTTTATCATCCAGCTTGAATGGCATTTTTAATAGAAGAAAAAAAAAAAAAAAAAAAAAAAAAAAAGTTACACATTACAACTGCAAGCAGTTGTCAGCAAATTTTAATAACATAGAGATGAAAATTAAAATATCGACATTCTGAATGTTATATCTAGATTTTTTTAGATTATATATGTTATATTACATGTATATATTATTTAATGTACATCCGGAGCGGGAGCAAAAGTGAAATGAAAATTTTCCCTAAAAACAAAAGAATAGAAAAAGTACCTGTAGTATGTGCAAATCCATGCCCGAACAAGGAGCAGAGATGGGAAATAAGGCGATGCCATGATCGAAGGGCAGAAGTTCGACTGGTTTGTAAGAATCAAGATCGAGGGAATAGTTGATATCATCACATTTCTCAAGAGAGCAAATTTGTTCTAGGGCAGTATGGTGTAGACTCAGCGTACGATGTAGCGCGCTCGTCGCATCGTCCTGGTCCCGCGCATCATGATGTCTGTGGAAAAGGCCGATTTTCTCGAGCACCGAACCCGTCGTCCTCATATTCGTCCTACCAGCACCCGTTTCGCTCGCGTGTTGGCTTTTCTTCTGGTCGTTTGTTTGAGTGTCGCTCGGATAAGTGCATCCCGATGCTCCTTCCGCACTACTGTCGACAGCGATCCTCGCGTCAAGCGAGGTTGAAGGCACATATTCGAGGCTTTCATCCTCTTTATTACTATTGAGTAAACTATCTTTTTCCTTGTTCTCCGACGAATACTGCAACAGAAATCAAATTCAATTGTTCGTTAAACAGTTTCCCTCAATTTTTCTTTCTTTTTGTATCATACCTAATGGTCGATCTCAAAAATGAGCATATAAAAATTAACGCAACCGGAAATCACCACAAAGTAGTCAGCTTTTCTCTTAACATCTTTTGGGTCCCATTAATAAAACAAGGTCGGTTATTCCCATTTGAAACATCTGAACGGGGAATTGGGTCGATGGGATGCGATTCTCAGCCACTTTTGTTTGTTGCCCTCATTGCACGTGCTCTTTTCACGTCGTTTGAAAAATCTTTTGCAACAGAACTTAAAGCGCAATTTTTTATCAAATTAAAACAAACGAGTTGCATCTGCAACATTCATCGTGGCGGTAACGCGACGTGTCTCAATTTTCCTCGTAGCGAATTTTAGACGTCGGCCGGTAAATTTCGAAATTAAATACCAGCTCGTTTCTATTATCGCGAAGCATTATGTCGGGCTATTAAAACGCAAAGGAGTCAATTTATCAGACGTTAAACATGATACGCTTTTATTGGGCTACTTTTATTGCAATTTCGGTGATATCCCTGTATTAATTTCACGTGTCAGCTCGCTTTAATTGCTACGTGCGAATTCTTCGTGGTTGATGTTTCAGAGACGGATCTTGCAGCTGACGTTCGAGAGACGTGGAGTGACCGTTGATTTTCGATAACAAGAGCAAGTAGTTTCCGCCGGCCTACAACCGTTATAGCTGCTGGAGGCCGATAGAAACCCCTATCCTTGTCATCGGTGTACACACTCATCGCCCGCTGAAATAAGCTTTTCCTATACAACAGATCGATTTTGGATTTGATCATTCACGCAGGACAGAAACGATTGACGATGTTGTGCGACAAGCTCCAATCTTTTGCATCTTTTAAAATTAAATCTCCAAAATTTGAACATGCTATACGAACAATTTTTATGTCATTATCTTTATTTTCAAATGTTCTTTTATAATCTTCAAAGCTTATCGAAAACAACATTGTTTTCTCGATGTTAACTCTGAAAAAAATATCAATCTTAATTAAGATTACAAACATTTCGAATGGACTTTTCGAAGCCATCTTCGTCCGAGTACAAATTGTTCTATCATTTTTTGATTTATTTAAAGATCAGTCTTCAAAGATTTCAAGAAACGATTTTCTTCTGATTTTAAAAGTTTGAAATTACCCACCATCAGGAATTGAACCCGAGTTTCTGGAGTGGCAGTCATCCATCTTGTCCACGGATCCGCAAGTACTTTCAAGCTAAACGATCATATTAGAAAACCGACTCGTCGATCAAAAGACGGATCTTAAATAGCTTTAAAATGCATAAATGGCCAGGTGTAGTTGTGGATCTGTGGACAAATCCATTATCTACTATCACTTCAGAAACCCGGGTTCATTCTAAGTGGAATGCAACAAGTTTTTTGAAATCCTTAAAGACCGATCCCGAATAGATCTAGCAATATCTAAAGTTTAGATTTTGATCAGAATGAGATCAAAAATTGTCTCACTTTGAGATCAAAAAATGATCCAAATCTGATCAAAATGATATAATCAACATTTGATCTATTTTAAATCACAAAATGATAGAAAAATTTCTACTCGGGCGGTCCGATTGTTGCTATTTTTGGAAACTGAAATGCGTTTTGGTACATGGGTAGGAGAATATTCATGAAATTTGATGGTAAGGTAGCTGGGTGCAAACTGACTTGAAATATGCAACAACTCTCGATCCCACAAGACTGTAACGGAATGGTCGTCAGAATATTTGCCCCGGGGTCTTTCATCGTCAAACCGGAGTTATATTTTAATAAACTGATAATTCAAACTCGCATGGCGCGTCAAATTAAGCAACTACCAACGAATAGCGAACTTATATGAAGTAGTTAGAATCAGAATAGTCAGCCGAGCGTAGTTAGCCTTCTAATTATTCATGTAGCCGTAATCCTGATTAATAAAAAATAGTTTACCATCAAGTCAACAACTTACTCGCATATTAAATTCAAAGCTGAATGTTTAAAATGTTGAACAAGTAAATCGAAATTTCTTGATGAAACGAAAAATCAGAGATGAAATGCTAAGTAGAGCTTCATCCGCGTCGACGAAATTTCTTCGACTTTGTGAAATCCAAAATTGTATTTCAATCTGATGCAAATGGAATGTTCGATATCCGTCGACCGTCGGTCGATAAATTGGCGGTTATTGAATTTCGTGACCATCGAAGAAAAACATTTTTCAGATTGTTTCTAATATTACGTTTTCACTGCGAGACCTTTTAATGAAATACAGTATGCTCGGGGCAATCAAATTTTGATTGCAAAAGCTGCCGGAGTTTCGTTAGTGCCACGCGCTAATGGCCCAGCTATACATATTTTTGTCGAACACGTTTTGTTAATTTCATTAATACCCGCGCTCGTACACATCCAAAGATGTTTTATTTTTGTTTCCAACCGGACGAGGCTTCCGTGGTAATCCAATTTTTCGGGTAAAAAGCATGGTTCAATTCAATCAAAAGTTTATTATTTCGCATGTTTCACGTTAGAACAATTTCATTTTTTTTTTTTCATCGTGACACGTAACGTGAACAACTTTTGACGATGGAAACTTTATTTTTTACACGTTTAAAACAATTTGTCCCCCCGCCCCCCACCTTCGATAGAACACATTTTCGTACGTTAACAAAATTTCATTATCGTCGAATAAATGATTCCATATAATGAGGACTTCAGGATGTGAACGCGAATTGAAATGCGCATCACAATATGATGCGCCGAGCAAATAATTCAATAGAGGAAACAGTTCGCAGCGGGAGTATCACAAATCACGCGGAAATAATTTCTCTGGTTTATACCTCGCTCAATTTTGTACAAATGGCAATGAAATAATGCGACATTAGAGACTGATATTTCGCTCGTGACTAATGGATAACATATTTTGTTTTCCCGTTGTACAACAAAAATAAAACTCGGCGTAGCGATGTAAAACTTTGTTTAAAAATCTAAGATGAGAAGAAAAGTTAATTTTGTGTCAATTTTGAGTCAATTTTGCTTCCAAAAAAGAAGGTTAATGTTGATGTGTATTCAAAAAGCATGTGTCATTCGTATATTGTGATATCGTTTTAATTTCCGACACTCGGCATGCCATATGAGACTTTTATCATTAGTCATTCCTCACAAAACGTGCTGGTTTAGGGATATAAAGCAAATTTATGGCCAACTTGGTCGTGCAATATCGGTGCTGCTGTTTTTGTCAAAGAAATAATTTTCATTTTAATTGCACGATTTATTCGACTTATATCGTTATCTTGGGACGTTTCACAATCGACCAATAAAAAAGTTCGGTCGATCTTTTCCCAAACCACACATTTGCTCTATGAGGGAAAAAAATTTGTGAAAAATGTTTAGTCCAAGTTTTTATTGACTTTTTTTCGTAGCTTTTTCATCTTTACTATGCTTTTTTTGATTAAATTTAGATTAAAACTTTCGAAAAGGTTTTAAACATTTTCCATTTTCCTATCGGAAAATTGTAAAACAAAAAAATCTTTCAAAGTTACGTACATATAACTTTCTTTTTTTTTATTCTTTTTTTTATTCGGTTATAAATTGAAAAAATGTGTCATAAACCGATTTACAAACGTGAGATCATATAAATTGAAATGATGCAGAAATAAAAACGAGGTTGTTGACAAAAAAAACGCCGTACATTTGTTGAAGCTGGCAGAAAAATTGTGACACGGTGACTTAAATTTGCATAACGGCTCATCACCAATACATATCGCACCAATTTTTCATATTCAAACGAGACAATTAAACAATATCGTTCTCTCGATGAAACAATAACGTGTATACGAAATTGATGCTCGGTGGTAATTAAAAAGTTGTTCAATATGTCCAAAAAAGCCATGCAAAAAATTGATACTTATGTCTAAACACACTGTGCCTATGAACACTTGGAATTAAATAATAGGGACAGTTGGAGTAATTGGGACACCTCAGGGTAAACTTGGCACTCAACAAACTTTGCTGTATTGAAAAAATAATTACTTTTTTGTTGAAATAAAATTATTATTATGTCTATAGAACTAATTAAAAATGCATTTGTGACCGCAATTTCAATACAGTCACGTTTACCCCACTTGTCACTATTTCCTCAACTGTTACTAACAAATAAAAATAATTCACTTAGTGTATAATAACATTCATGATATTCCAAACCGTCAATTTATATTTTAACTCACATCGTATGTTTGGACCTATGATTATTTAATTTAAGAAAGTTAAGTTAACAATAGTGTACAATAAAACGACAATCTGCAACATTAGCAAAAATGAAACAAAATAATTTTAAACCACAATCAAATTTTGTTATAACCAAGATAACATTTTCTGATTGGAACCAAACAATAAAGTTTTAATTTACAATTAATATTTTAAATCTCACTTAGCATTAATAAATAAATTTGTATTGAAAAAAAGGGGGGCCTCCTTCCCAGTTTGGGAGTTTGTAAAAGATAAAAAATAATAGTTGTTTAACGGCTGTATATCTACCTTGGAATTAAGTGCAATGACGTCCCGTAGTTCCCGCAAAAATGCTCCGAAAAATGGCACAACTGGACATGTAGATAGTACCAAGGCTCGCTCCAGAGCGTTTTCATATTCAGAATGTAAAAGAGCTGCTGAAAGGTTTTCCAATATAGGAATTGTATCACTCACGCTTTGGTAGAAAGTCTTCAATTTATTCGATCTGTAAAAAAATGAAAGGTTTTTTTTCATGATTGGAAACCTTTGTGGACTTTTAATTCAATTATTGTAATGGAAGTATATATATATTTTTTCTATTAAAAAAATGTCAAAATAAAAAGAAACGTTATATTTACTTTCTATATATATTTTTTAAAATAGATGTAAAAAATGGAAATTGATTGAGATGCATTTAAGCATTGTTTTATTTTTGTTATTTGTATATTGAGTTACTGAATCCGAGAGTTTAAAATTTTGCACTCGGACGATTTATCTGTAAACATGCACGCACGTCTAAAAAAGTTCTAATCCATTTGAGGCAAGTTGGCACAAGCACAGATTTGTCTCATTGTAAGACTGCGAGCATCGTGCCAACTAGTCTCACTTTGTGGCTTCAAAATAAGTTAGCTATGTAAATGATTTTGGCTGTATCGATCGAACGTTTAAAACACGCCAAGATAAAGCTCGTATGTAAATGATTGAATATAAATGATTGAATTAGCAATGGTTTTTTTTTCCATAGTAAAATTAATATAACTGATTCCTATTCCGATGACAATGAAAAAACGAATGGAGAACAAAAATGTTAAGAAAACTGAAGATGAAAAAAATGTTGCAAAACGTGTGTGCACGAGGCTGCATAATTGCGCGTTTATGAATATTCATCAAGCGAGTTTACATTGAATTTATTTCGTAATTGACTTTTCTTTTTTTCTACAATGAAAGCGAAATTAAAAAAGGAAAGCTCGAGACATGTGCAATGGTTTTCGGGATAATTGTGTCGTTAAGGGGAATGAACAAAAATACTCACTTGAGACCAGCTATAATTTCCATAGCTGAGTTGAAATTTCCAATGTTCCAACAGGTTTGAGCCACTCGTAGAAAACAGGACAAAATTGCCTTCTGTTCTTCTATTGTGACTCCACTGCTTATAACGTGAATGACCCATGAGCTCACCTATATTGATAAGAAAACAATTTATAACTTCACATTTTATCTCGAGATAAATCTCAGATAATAAAAAAAAAAGCTCGCAGTTTTGACCAAATTTATCTGAAAAAAAATAAAATTGAACGAAAAATAAAAGAATGGGCGCTACTTCTTTTCTTTCCGCATGAACACAAAAAATTGAGCTTAGAACATAAAATCTTGTATCATACGCAGTACAATTTGTATCGGAAACAACTTTGATGGCCATAAAAATGACTGTCGCAATTTTTTATACAGGCGTCACTATCAACCTAGAACAATGTCTTCTGTCGACTGATCGACTATCGTTTTTTATGTCATCACTTTCACGATTCAGCAACTCATGTGGGATAAATCAAACATATCATCATCGCACCTGCTATTTTTCATCTCAAAAACTTTATATTGGATTGTATAAGTCATGAATAAATCTTGTTCATTTTTCATCAATGGTTCTGAATAAATGAATTTCATGTTCCAACCAAAAAAAATGTCATTTGCAGTTTTATTCATTTATATCATACTATTAGCTGAAATGGAAATATAAAAGGAAATACAAATTTGATTGGTTTTGAAATTTGTCGGGATTTGAAAACTTGTAATTTTCCTATTGGATGTTCATATTTGTTGATGAGAGTTAAATGAACAGAAAAAAAAATGATTATGACTTTAACATTCAACAGAATGGTAGTCTGAAACAAGTACGAACAAACGAGAAGAATTATGCATAAAGATTGAAGTTTGCACTAACTTTTCAATCAGCATGAAAAATTAATCGCTATTGTCATACAGTTAAGGTAAATTCAAACAATAGATCCGCGTGGGATCTTCGTTTAATATTCGCCATAATACGTTTCATCTCATTTTTGTCATATTCTTATTCTGAAAAATTAAACGTTTTTCATTATACGATCTCACCATTTCTATCATCTTAATCTCATTTTGTCTTTATTCTTTGTTCGTTTTATTTTTC
The DNA here is from genome assembly GCA_030523145.1 of Trissolcus brochymenae. Classification (NCBI taxonomy): domain Eukaryota; kingdom Metazoa; phylum Arthropoda; class Insecta; order Hymenoptera; family Scelionidae; genus Trissolcus; species Trissolcus brochymenae. Next base: position 97,420 of record JAQQRF010000480.1, read on the forward strand.
AAATAATTTTCAGATTCAATCCGCGCATTACAACAGAATTAGATGTAAATTCATGCAAACCAACATGATTGTTTCTCCGCTGTTATTTTAATTTTGCCTCCACGACACGAACGCTTTTGGACAAATCGCGAAGTTTGCCCAAAAGTAGGTCATTTGCAAGTCCCAACGACGTGCTTCGCGCTTTCAAAATATATTTAAATTCTTCATTTTCTGAACGTTCATTGTGATTTTATTTTGCAAAGTGAAAAAAGATGCTTCGTTTTACAATAAATGTCAAGCTACTACTTTTTTGTCTGATATTTGTTTTCATTTCATATCAACGAAGCTTCGTCGATACTTTTTCACTCAATTTTTTTTTTTATCGAATGGTCAAAAAAAATTGTTTTTAAATAAAAAAAAAAAAAAGAAAGACGAAGAAAACAAGAGAATAAAAACAATAACTTGTAAACAGATGAAAAACTTCATGCATCGACCAAAAGACGAGTTATTTGAAATGCCGCGGAACGCTTTAGGTATAAGAATGAGATTTGCAGTCCCGTGGAGAGTTGCGATAGAATATTTTACAATATTCTGACGAAATGATCCCGAGTGAACAAAAGAGGAAATGGTTTATGTTGACGATGTTAAAGTTATCACAAGAGTGAGAGTGTAAGGCTCTTTCACTGACTTTATTAACTCGTTAAATGTGGACCATTCAAGATTGAATGAGTTAATTATGAAATTGTAAAAAACAATGTCCAATGACAATAAAAAGCAGAAAACCGCTTTTCCTCTCCCGCGAGAAGTATACGACAAAAGGATAAATTTAAGTAGGTAATCACCGGGAATGTTTTTTTTTATTTTTTTTATGGGACAATAAAAAATAAAATACAACAAAGGGATAAATAGTAGTGCGGTATAAAACAAGAAGTAGATATTTGTTATTGTACCGAACGACGGAAAAAAGAGAGTCCGGTGAAATAAAATAGAGCGCCGTGCGGGTATATTTTTCGCGGTGCCAAAGCCATCAATCCATATCTCTTGCCAGCCGGCAAAGTCATCTTTGATCGATTCAACAGCTATTTTGAAGCGCGATCTCGTTTTGGCATGCTGCGGAAAAATGAAAAGTTGCGAAAGTAATAATTGCTAAAGTGCAAAGTCATGGACAAAACGTGTATATCTGAGCGTTGAAAGTAAAATACACCGAGAAAGTGAGGCAATTAAAATTTTTATACCAACCTGAGAGATCAATTTTCAAGCATCTCATTTCACAACAGTTTACGCGAACAAAATGATAATAAAAATTAAATTTCAGTTTTTTTCCCCCCCACTGAGATTCGTTTAAACTATTTGAAATTGTCCTCTTTGTCGAAGTTTTGATGAAATTACGAACGAAATAGAATTCAAAGTATTCAAGAATCTTTCATCCGAAATTATTTACGACTTATGGCGAAGTTTTCATTGAATACAATTTAGACGTGGCTCAGTCTGAGATGACCCAACTTTTGAAAATTTGTCCCAATTTAAAGTAAGGTTTTCACAGATGATAATATGCATCTTGAGTGATCGATTAATTTCATTCATCCCTTCTGAGCTGCAATTCAAAATGATTAAACATTGTCGGATTTGTTTCTTTTATGTCTCGTTTTTCATTCATCTAAAAGCGTGTGAAATCATAATAGTCTCTCAATTTGTACAGTCCACCTCGATGAGAAAATCAAGTAGTTAAAAGGTCATCAAAAAATAACAAAAAATTACTTCCAACTTTAGCAGTGAACTTTCATAAAACGACAAAAATTCGAGTTGAAATGGAAATAATTATCTGCCATTATGGCGTTTTAGTTTCTCTTAAAATGATTCTTTTAAACTCAATTTCTCGAATAAATTTCCAAAATTTGTATGAGCTGATAAAAATGTGATCAAATTAATAACAACTAATCAAACTAAACTATTTATTTATCATCATTTAGTCGTGGAAGCAATCAATTCTGAACTTGTTTTTTTTGCCTCATATCCTTTTAGAATTTGAAGCTAACCAGGTCTCAGAATGATTTGTTTTTATAACACCCATCGGATGCACACAGACCAAGAGTCTTTGTAAAAACTTATAGCCCAAGCTCACGACTTTCCAAATCTCAACAAAACTTAGTATCTCCAATTCACTTCAGTCATTTGATATCCCCAAGGAAGACTCGGTTCCTGTAATTTGGCAAGACCGTTCGGTACTTTTCATCGCCCAATTGCCCTCGAAAAGCGAGTAGCTCCCCGTGGGGACATTGACACAACCTGTTTCCCTGCATTGCTTAACTGCGATTTTCTTATTCGTCATCACGGTTCAATGCTAACTACCGTCGCTGATTTCATCACAAAGGTAAAATACAAAAAAATTCCCTCAAAAATGGAAATCACCTGTTTTTGTGGATTAAGGTGATGTATAAAATCTGCTGTCACGGAGTTAGGAACTTAGTTAATAAAAACTACAGCAATCATGGTATTTTAAAAAAACTGATAAGAGCGCGATTCCAGAATAATGAGAGAATATATAGCACAATTTGATACAAGTTTTGGATAAAGAATGTAAACAAAAAATGGGACCGCTAACCTTAACCTCAAAACCTAGGTACCAATTTATAATAAAACTTCAAATTTGTTGTATAAGAATGACTAAAATAAGTGAGAAAATCGCGCTCTTCTCGTTAAATTAATTTGCGATTTGATTGTTGTTTCATATTAAAGAAATCTGTAACGTCGGTATCTCTCGGTTCCACATAAGCTTTAAGGTGATGTGAAACCGGGACTTACCGACATTTCAGATTTTTTTAATTAAAATTAATAATATGATTGTAAATTAATTTAACGAGAAGAGCGTCATTTTCTCACTCATTTTACACATTCCTATAAGTAAAAATTCAACTTTTATCATAAAACATTGACAAATAATGATTTCTAGTTGTCGATGTGGAGGTTAATTGTAGAAATCATTGTTTGTTTTCATTTTTGAACCGAAAATCTTGTTGTAGTGTGTTACGAATTCTCCAATTATTATTAAATGGCGAATGGCGCTCTTCTCCGTATTTTGAAAAACAATAATTATTCTAATTTTTATAAACAAAGTCCCTAACTCCCTGGCGGCAGACCTTACACATCACCTTAATCAAAATCATAACAAGATGGAACCTTTATTTCGCCTTGGTCACATTTAGGGTTACATGAAAGTGCTGATTGGTGGATATACCTCATTAAAACGATTGACAAGTATCTGTACTGAAGGTGTAACCGTGTCTGGCGGGCTAGGCGGGATGTCCTCGGTCTGGGTCGAACTGCAGACAGTGACCGGTTTGGAGGTACTGCTCCTTTTTATGGCCACTTGGTGTTTTTTGAGCGTTTCTGGGTCCTGGGCCACGTGCTTGAGATACTCGCTGGGCGGTACTTGGTAGAACAGCTGGTACTCGCTTTCAGCCAACCTCAGTGCTACCTCCTCCGGAAAGTGCAGCAGCTTTTGCAAGTCCTCCAGCTCCTCAGAGCTCCGAGGTAGCTGCGGCTGCTGCCGCTTCTCCAGCTCTGCAACAGAACGATCGATTCAGTGCCATTTGAGAGAACCGAATATAGGGCGGGCGCCAAAAATTGTGTTACGGGGACGCGACCCCCACCCAAGAAGGCCACGTGCCTCTCGCATCATTTCCTAACAATTTATCAACACAAATCTCTCGCCTGTCCGACTATCGAATCTCAACTCGTCTTTTGCTTCGATTCTGTATTATTTATAACCTTTTTTCTCCCGCCCCCCCCCTTCTCCACGTCCCAACTTAGTTTTCATCCTGACCTCTTTAATGACCCCAGACGTAAAAGTCAAATGTATGTCACATATTTACGACCCGTATATACAACACTTTTTTTACACCCCACCCATCATCTCACTCGAAATTGAACCAAACAGAATAATTTATTTTTACTCTGGTTGAACTGTTTTGAAAAACTTGCACTCAACTGTCGGTATCATAATATTTAGTCGACATCATTTTCTTCGACAATTGTCTTCGATACGACTTGGATGTTTGAATTGAATTTTCGTTACAACATTGTAGAGTGAGCAACTGATAAAACAATCCGTTTGATTTGCCAATAGAAGGGACCAAAAAAAAAATTTTTTTTTGCTCATCCAACCGGGCGTGTGATCGAAATTCCCAGATGCCCGTCTATTGTTACAGCGACGTTTTTAATTGAAAACCAATAGCGGATATGTTCTAGTCGGATATACATTTTGCGGCGAGCCAAATTCATGATGTGAATTAATAAAATGTTGGATTCATTTCTAGATTGAAGGTTTTGGAGCCACTTTGACTGTCGATAGAATTTTGATGCTTGATAATGATCGTTTGATCGTTATTAAGTCATGTGTGTCAATGGTCAAGTTTGTTGCTGACCTAACGAAAAGTTGAGTTGTTCTGAGACGTGCTGGTTATGGGGGACTGAGCTTTAATTGAGATGGAGCTGATGTCATGCATGGAGTTCGGTCTACAGATCAGTCCGTATTTTGTAATGCGATTGTAATTTTCGACGAACTTTGCTGCGATGTTGGCATCGCACTAATAGTAACTCTATAACTACTGTAACCACGTAATCTGCTTAATTGGACCAATTAGTTCAAATTATTTTGTTCAAATTTACAAGTACTTTGTACAAGGTTCGAAAGACGTTTACAAACTTCTCAAGTTTGTAGACATCTATGGTTGCTTCATTTCGTAGACAACTGTAAACATGGTTACGAAAAAGTCTGTTCAAATTTTGATTTAACATCAAGATTAACATTGTTTTAATAGTTGACGAAGGAATCTGTATAATCTCAGAATTTCGTTTCTTCAATGAATATACTCTCAAGTGAAACACTGAGAACTTGCAAATCTAAGTAGATTTGTGTTAAAGCAATCTCGTCAGTGATCGTATGCAAATTTTAATAAAAAAAGAAGATTAAATTGGCGCGATAGATTTACAAATGAAAAGAATACGAAAAGAGAACTGATATTGCAGTGATCTTATATCCCCTGCGGATTTTAATTAGATCTCTGAATTACGTGAAGGTCGAAAAATGTGTTGTGTGGATCATTAAACCCCCTGGTTGTATCAGTTCTGACACGCTACATTTTCTGATAATATAGATCTTTGAATAACATATACACTTCATTAATGTTTTCACAGAGCTAAAAATAAATTTGTTCTATAGAGTAAAAAATAAATCAATTCAGGAATCAAAATGCGGTGAAAGTACATCAAAGCTGATGACGATTCACCGAATTTCTACTGACGTTTGGTGGAACTTCGTATTACTGTTTGTTACTTGATAGAAATGATTCAAGCATGATGTTGACTTAATCAAAAACATGTTATTTATACATGCGACGTGTTGGAAAATTGGATCAAAATCACGGAAGGTACAAATTTTGTTTATTACAATAATAAATTTTCATCGTTTTTAAATACCGTTGTTACAAATTTTTTTCTTTTATCGAACCAGAAAAATCTTCTTACATGAAAAAAAAAATCTTGCAAAGAGGATAGACTTTGCCCGTTAAAATGTGGAAACAAAAATGTTATATGAATGTTGTAAAATAAGTAAATATGTTTGAGCGATAACGTTTGTATAGAGCGAGCGAAAAAGCAATTATTTATACGAGAATTGGTTTCGATCGGAGACAACGCTATTCGGCAATAATTGGGTGTCTCGTTGGGATATCATTGTTACACGTCACAATTGAACGACTCGTGTTCGAGCTGAACCACTCAATCAAAGCTGCAATATTTAAACAGTGTGAGCTAACATTGCTTAAGTTCAGCTATACCGAAGTCATGCAAGCTTGAAAAAGACCTGGCAAGTTCGCCGTCACTCAAAAGCAACTGGCACTCTGTAATTCCGACTGTAAGGAGTATTGAAAAACACTTGACAGAGTCTATTGCAGTTCTTGAGATGATTAATAATCTGTTGACTTCGAAATTGTTACTTTCCTCAGACTGCGAGAAAAGTCATTCTCAATCGTTGATTAGTGTCACTTTGGTTTTCTCGTGTATATAATTAGATCACTATATCGATTTCCGTAAATGTTATAGTTATTAATTTGTAATCAATGGCTAATAGGAAGTCTCATTTTTGCTTGCAGTCTTGCTCGGTGCATACGACCATCGAACACTTGTTGCTCGGTCTATATGGATAACTAAATACTTGTTATGCAATTATCATGATGGTAGAAAAGAATAGTGCCAGAAAGATTCGCATTACTGATATGCATCGCGGCTTATAGGATTGATTTTCTTCGACTCTATTTTCGTCGATTTACATGTCCCAGAAATATATTAGACACGTTTTAGAAACACCTCACATAAAAGATCCTCTGATATCAAATTGCTGTGACAAGTTATAAAATATTTTAAGATTAGCTCGATGTCTCTTCGTGAAAATTGTTTATTCATTGGATCAAACTGTTTGCACTATTCAACAAATTCTGCCTCAATTTCTGATTTTGAATGTTTCAAATAATTTATCAAAACTGTGTTTCTTACAGAGGGAACATGTTTTTTTTTTTTTTTTTTAATACTATTATTTTTGAGACATTTTAGCATGAGATATTATCATTTTGAAATAAATGAAAAGCTATAAAACAAACAAAAAATTTTTTCACTAGATCTCAAGATAGCCATTTTATTTTATCAACTATAGTCTTAAATGAAAATGAATGTATGAAATGAAATCAAAAATGATAGTGAATTATTCGGCTTAAACACTGATTAGTTGGAACGTGAATTTTTCAAATTCAAGAGTACATGAGTAAACTCAATTATTTGTTCTCAAGAGATGATATTTGATTTGCTCCGCTTTAAAGGAGAACTAACTACAAGAGGTGAAAAACGATCGCGAGATTAGTCACAATGAACATCCAAAGAACATTATAACTTACGTGTGACAATACATTTTTATTTTTCATCCGTGCTAAGAGAGAGTAATGTTTTGCGATTCGTCTTAATTTATGTGCATGTCATAATGGGTTGACTGTGAGAAGTACATATGTACGGGCAAGGTGTACATAGTTGGAAATTGTGTCACAAATGCAAAACAAAAACCCTAAAAAATTCTGCCCATGGTGAAAAAAATCCGCTTGTTCTTGTTTTTTTTTTTTTTTTTTTTTCATTTTTTTTCTTTTTTAAACCGTATTCGGCGACCAGATATAAAGTTCATTTATATTCAGCAGAGTAAAAGAAGAACAGCACGGTGATATTGATAAATCTAAAATTATTTTCATTGTATTGTTCATGGCACAATGAAATAACTAGATAAAAAGCAGAAGGATTTTAATAAATTGCAAAATTAAGATAAGTTTCTCTTATTGGAATGCGATCTCCGTGCTTTGCATTGTTCGATGGTGAAGTCGTCACTGATTGAACAAAAACTGGATGCTAATTCTTTATTGATTTGTCGCCGGCCGAGAAAAGTCTTTGAGCGATTGGAGAATGGTATTGACAATCGACGGACAAAGCGAATGGGTTATTCTATAATGTGAAACGGTATAGTAATTAATGTACCAAACGACTAAGTTATTCAAGATTTTTTTTCTCACACAATTCAAAGTTAAAACTGAATTGTACACGAGTGCTCCCATTCGTCATTTATGTAACTTTCTGCCTGGGGAGGTCCACGTTCTATGTGAGAAGATTCCATTTTAAATCCAACACCGACTTTACAAATTTTATCATTGCTGTTAAAAATATAAAACTGATGTTAAACGTGTCGTAACACTGAGTTATGAGTCGGTCAATAACATTGTTCATTCATTTTTGGATGTCATTCAACAGTGCAATTTAATTTTCAGGTAAATTTGGATTCTACTGAAAAGGGAAGAAAAAATGTTGTACCGAAGAAGATTGTTTACGTTGTCCGAGAAAATTATGTAATCTAACCATCTTGCTGGATATTTATTCGTGTCATAAATCTTGCAAAATTTTTTAATATGATTTTGCGAAAGAACATTGCAAATAATTGCCAGTAGAATTACGACGCAGTCTCACATCCGATCGATACAATTGGCGTGAAGGATATTGCTCCGCGAAGGGACTCGAAAACTGGTTATCACGGCTTAAATCTTTTTTTTTTTTAATGAAATTGTCAAGATCAATGTGATTTTTCATTACAAAAATAAACAACAGATCAGCTGGCAAAGTCAGCGAAATCAGTTAGAAAGTAATATGAGAAAAATTATTTGTCCACGAAAATTGGATTGTATGTATCAAAATTTTCCCATTTCGTCAAGCCAAATAAGAAAGTGCGAAATCAGATCTGATTTGATCTTGTGTATTGCATTATGTCAAGCAAAATGACCTGAAATGTACAAAAGAAAATTCTTATAATAGTAAAAATGTATATTTGTTAGAAAATATGAAACCATTAGCAACTAAATAATGTTCAATTACGGTATATTAGTTCAAGTTATTGTAACCATTGATTTGAAACGATAAGCTCGAGATATTCCGACACTGCAAATTGCCATGATATTTACATAAATTCGAACAAGAGTTCGGGATGAAATAATACGAGGAAAAAGATTTGTTTTCATCGGTTCAATGAATTATTTATCACGGTGAAGTCAAACTAAATTACTGCTTGATTTTCCGTCTGAAAGAATGTAAAAAATTTTCATTTCAAGCAATGAGTTTATCAGACAATTATCATTGGAATCGGTCGGTGAATAAATTCATGTTGCCGTTCATCCCCGTCTGATTTTCTCCAACTTTCCATACTAATAGAAAACGAACAAATAAAAAAAGTTAATCATACAACGATCAAAACGAAAGTCGTCTTTCTTCAAACGTGAAACAAACGAAAAAAAAAAATATATATATCTCAACGTTCTCTTCGAACCAATATTATATTATTATAATTTGATACCGGGTATTAAATTGAATACCTGATAGGTAATATACCGTTTCATCGTCATTTTTAATGCTAATTTAAAATCTGAAACAATTTTTTGTTTCAAAATTTGCCCAACAGAAAATTGATGCGCAATATAAAGCGAGCGCGGTGGCACATTGGAGAGATGAAATGCCGAATGAAAGTTAAACAAAAACAAGCGAAATCAATACAAATTTAGCTCCACTTCGACTTTATTTTCTAAAAGTATAACGCTGAATCAATTTTTATTTGTCCTTTCGTCACAAATTGCCATTCTTCTTTCTTTTATCCTTTTCTATTCAATCTCACCATATTGATTTTCGTATAGCGACTTTACGCAATAACTCTATTCGAAAATTAATGCTCCGGCACACACTCTCGAATGACATAAAAATTTTAATGAGCATCGCTGTTCAAATCATTTTCGAGCACAAATGCGAGACAGAGGGGCATCAATAAAACCGTTGTAATAAATATAACCGACTCGCCCTCTCCGCAGTTGTAATAACTTTTGCGCACAATGTAACTTCATTCAATTAACAGTACGAAAACAAAAAAAAACATTAGCATCCTCCATTTGTGATGCCGGTCTTAAATCATAATTATTAGTTTATAAACTACAAGCCAAGTATTAATGAGTCGACATTTTGTACACGCTTCATGCTACTGCATAATGCCATACATAAAACGAATGACTTAAAACTTTGGCGCGAGCTGCTAAGCGGTCGCCCATTTATATAAGTTATTTAATCAGCACGTCTGTGAAAAATAAATAGCGTCTTGAACTCTCGCGGTAATTAAAAACGAGATCATTCGTCGGACAAAAATGAAACTCGAAAATCTTAGCCGCAAGTTCCCAAGTGAAATCAGGTCGCGTGGCGAATCCATCCGTCACCTGATTCGACTTGTTTTCGTTGCGATTCTGCCGAGTGTGATACTCTTCCGCTCTCCTTTTTTCTTTTTTTTTTTTTCGTCCTCTCACTCTGTTACACTTTTTGTCATATTTTTCTGCTTTACAGTATTCAAATAAAGTTGAAATATCGAGTTTTAGAGTAACCCTGTCTTTAAATAGAAACAAGTTTTCGTGACATAAATGTGGCATATATGGAGGCATACATGCATTTTTACTTGGATGGATTTGTTTCAGTCGTAAAAGCACTATCCCGAATTTTACGTATTGTAATACTACACAAAATCAAATATGATGGTCCGTGTATAAGCACGCAGGCTAATGTCAACGATATTTGTCAGGTCGGAGAGCGATGTACACCTATAGTCACCCTTCGCCAACACTATTGCTGTAATAGTTCCGACTGTCACCGACGACATATCGTTTCACTAGAGGTACATAACAAGATAGCTATATTGAAATACAGGGGGTTGAAAGACAGAGAGAGAGAGAGAGAGAGAGAGAGGGAATGAGTGAGAAAGAAAACTGATATTATGACCGACTCGTTCGGTGGGATTTTTATTTCAGTCGTGAGAATAAAGAGCCGTTTTCTTTCATAACACTAAACGCAGCTCATCGACGAAAATGAAATGTCAACAAACTCATCAAAAATCAAATTTATGTCCAACCAGATCGAGCAAACAATTAATTATCACCCTCCGTTGACAGACATTCTTTTTTGTTTATTCTACTAAACTTTTCTTCGACTGTTAATCAAATTTCTTAATTACCCGGATCAATTAGGTTGAACATTGTAAAACGTCGTGTTTTGTACGTCATATATATGCCGAGAGTTCTAGAATTCGTTACGAGATAGTTACACGGGATCCGATGCTCGGATTACAAAATTTACGTCCTGTACAAATTTGTTACACTTTGTTCTCAGCAAGGGAAAATTGTGTATTAGGTCACCGGTAGGAAAGCGACGCTGAAATTACTTTGAAGAAATAATAAAAATTTTTGATTTTCTTTCTTTTCGGTTAAAATAGAACTCGTTAGTGTCGAGATCGAAATTTCGTTTTGCAACATCAACGACTGTCATAATGACGAGAAGTATGCACTCTGCCGACTGTATAAACTTTTGAACAGGCGAAGCGTCATCAAAAACGTGTACAACAAAGGCCACATAAGATACTCCGCACGGAGCTACATGCAAAAAGATTAAACAAAAACAAAGAAAGCAATTCGACGGAAGAATGTGAGCTTGCGCAAAAGGCTCGAACGAGTGGCCAAAACGCACATGCGCGTGATTTTGTTCCACCGCTGGTGATGTTGCTATAGTCACTATCGCAAAATTATCTGTGAAGGCTATTACACGTCTACTACGTAGCATACCTTTAGGCGATCGAGCAGAATTCACAATGGTACTATTCAATTAGTTACATAACATCGCGGGCAAAAATTTTCTACAGAGATTACATTTTAATTGCAAAGGTACTAGATGGACAGAAAGAGCCTGCCAATAGCACCGGCGAATCGGTTTGTTCGGTAATTGGCAACGTAAACAGAAAGAGATTCGATTAAAATTGAATGAGAAATATAGCTTAATAATAAAATGAAACAGTGGCTCAAATAAATTCTACACATTTACAGTTTACTCTACACTACCCAAATAATTCCTTGGTCCTTCCAGTTATATAAATATTTAATATCGTAATACAATTTTTGAATTAAAATTTTGAATTAAAATTTTGAAAGAATTAAAAATTGATTTTCGTTTTGAAAAAAAAAAAAAAAAAAAAAAAAAAAAAAAAAAAAAAAAAAAAAAAACCTTTTTATTATGGACGGGAGGGTATTAACACGGTACCCAAAAAGAAACAAATTAATCCTCCCCATGCAAAATACGTTATTGAACACATTATATGGAACACATTAAATTGATCCCGGAAACTTGATTGTTGCGAAATCCGTTTTCGATTGCAGTGTAATACGTCATAATCGCACGCTTCCCTTCAAGCTCGGCAATAAGGTCGCCTCGTCAGTTCGATTGGTCTGCCACGCTGATTACTCCTACATTTGCTTCCAATATTGACTGCCGAATTCGCAACTCGTCTCTTTTATCGCAACGGTTTAGCGTTCCGCATTCATTTGCCATCCACTTTTCTACGTGACACCGTTTGTTTCCCGAAGCTGCAACGTGCGACTAACAAGTGCTCGGACTGTCACTTGAAAATTCGATTACGAAAATTTGTTACAACGTTAAACAATCGTCGAGATCGAATTACAAGAAGATATATAGATATAAAACAGCAACTGGTTTTTTTTTTTTTTTATATTCGTACTTTAAATGATAATTAGATTTCCCAAAAATTTACCTACACGTAACGCTGAAATAAACATCCTTCCATTTTCGCAGAGTCTACTTTTAAAAGCGTTAGACTTGTTTTTATCTCGAGTAAAAGTTTTAAATTAAAAAAAAAAAAAAATTAAGTTTGGATGGGCTCTAAAGAAGTGATTTGAGTTTTCTTTTTTTTTTTTTTTTTTTTTTTCCCACAATTTATTTTCTCTTGTTACTCTTTTAAAATCTGGATTTGCCATGATTCACAACCCATGAAAACAGTCGAATAGTTTCTACGTTTCGAAGCAAAACTCTTTGTTGTTTGTTTCTTTTTTTTTTTAATGTCTTTTTCACACCCCGATTTATCATTTTGATATTAAAGTTGTGTTAACTAAGGAAGAGGCGCGATATAGATTATCTTATCAGCAATTTGATTGACATTATCAAGTTGAAATTAAAAAGATCTGTTTGTCCGGGCTCTAATTTCTTGATTAAGTGTTTCTCAAAGGGTGGATTTAGTACCACCGTGTATAAGCCCGCAGATGGTGCGCGAAAATATGAGCTCACGGATCGATTTGAAGAAGACAACGAGGCAAGTTTCAGAGGTGTACACGCGAGGCGCGGACAAGTGGGCTGGATGAATGACGGCATTTGTCGCTCTCATAGCCACATGTTTCGGCGTACCTTCGTTGACCGCTTTATGCCATGATTAATATCGGGACTATTGCATTCACCGATAACAATACGTAATCCTCAATAGTCCGGCAGATGCGCGCTATTAATTTCAGTAATTGAATAACGTTGCCGCGACTCTTGGCATGCCGCACTGACAAAGTTTCCGAGCCAAACTCCAGGATATTGATATCCGATGTTTCAAGTGCCTCGTAATTCGCGCCACGAGATATTTTCGACTCGAGAACTTTTCCTTACGCTTTCTAGATTTTAAAAAGGTTTTTCTCAAAAGTATATACGGTGAATTATTAAACGCAAGATTTATTCCAAAGAGAGAATTGGCCAAAAGATAACGAAAAGTTAAATGATCTTAATCAGTTGTGTGATGGGGTTATAATTGAAACGAGCATTTGTTTTGAGTCATTGAAAATAAAAGGTGTGAAACAATGCTTTTTTGGTGGGCAGGTTTTTATATGGGTGCTTTGACTGATATATTTCTGCCAAAAGGCGTAGAACGTGAGCGGAAATAATAAGTTGTATACACCACCGGTCGCAGATAAATTATTCCTAACCAAACTGCCACTCAAACTTCTTTTTGCGTAAAATTATATTGAGCTGTCCTGAACTTGCGACTAACTTGATGCCACAGAATATCATTTCGTAATAAAAAATTAACCTGTCAAACATGTGTCCACAATTATATCCTCTATGAGGATATTAATAGTCTGATTATAGCATAACCATCAGATCTTATAATTTTTAAATTTAAATTTAAATCAACGCCAGGGATGAGAAAAATTAACTTATGAATTTTCATGACATCCTGATGTCAAATTGTAATTAGATCTTTTTTTTTTTTTTTATTTTATTTATTTTTGCCACTTTTTACTTCAATGCCTTTACATTTTGAGCCAAAGTATCTCGACAGCTTGTCATGTATTAGTCACGTTAACTTTGCATGCTGATACCCAACTATTTTGTTTGGTCCTACCCATCACTTAATTGGACCTAAGTTACTATATAGCCAAAGTTATATGGACATAGTTTTACATCTACCAATAAAACCATTTATTACTCAATTTTTGATTGTAAACGAACTTTTCGAAAAAGCTTTTTAGAATGTCTCATACGAACAAATGATTCCTATAGATATTTTAATACATGTAATACAAATTCCTCCTCAAAATCGTAGTTTTATAATAAATCAAGTTTAAAATGAAAAATCTCGAACGCGAGAAAATGTGTGTTTGAAAAATTAAAAACGTCGAAGCGCTAATATAATTATTTAGAATACAAAAGTCCTGATCGAGGGCACAAAACCCTAATCGGTTTTCCGGTCGACTAATTCCATTTGTTGAGTCAACAAACATTTACATGAATGACACAATGGTACTTTAATTCGTCGGACCTTATTTGGTCGATCATAATTTACTCATGTCTCACAACAAAGTTGGTCGTTTATCGATTTTGTCATAAAAACTCCGAATTTTGACGAATCCCTCGTTTTTTGACATTACAGTTTTCAAACTCTCGAGCAAACGAGTGCGAAAAGTCGAGGACACAAAAAGCCACTTGATTCAATCGCCCGAACAAATTGTTTGTCGAGTAAATATGCAAATAAAGCTGCTGTATACGAGATTCAGTTTTATAAAAAGCTCTGCTGGTTATACCAAAAAAAAAAAAAAAAAAAAAAAAAAAAAAAAAAAACAATTTCCATGACTTGTTGTATTGTGACAACAAAAACTGGCATTGCGATGAAAAGAAAAATCGGTTTGAATGAAAAATAGATAAGATTTTTTTATTTAGTTTATAAAGCAATTTTGAAAGTTAACGTCAAGTAGCACACGAAGGATATGAAAATTGTAACAGAAACGTGAAAAAAAAATAACTTGCATCGTACTGATATTGTAAGCCGCTTTATTAACCCTTTAAAACCGAATGTATAATGTGCGTGAGAAACGCAAACAAACTCATGATTTCATCTCATTTTTATCATTTGAGTTGTAAATGTAGATGTAGGATTTAAAAGAGATAAAAATATAAAATTTGCATGTGTTGAAAAAAGACAGAAAGGCAGAAACTTGTATTTTAGACTTTTAGAAATTCCGTCTTTTTTGCAGAATTGAAATTATATCTTCCATTCTCTTGAATTTTATTTGTTTAAATAACAGGAAAAACTATATATATATATACATGCAAACTGTAATTTTTGCTTAGAGATCGTTTAGTAAATATTTACGATTGCAATAAAAAAATTGTTGCAATATTGAATACTTAAGGGGTTAAAAATGCTGATGCGGTTTCGATAAAATTTTTTATGTCTTTAGCCCGCACATGTGTTGTCATATTTATTGACAAAGTTCTCTTCAATATTTCGTCCAGATTCCTTACATTTCTAATGATATGTTTCACTCGATATTCGTTATCAGTTTCAGTAAAGATTTCCCTTTTTCAGAAGATGCAAAAATGAACCAAAAATGAAAGAAAATGTTCTTCAATTGATTTTCACAACAGAACACGGTAAATGTTTTATAATTCGATTTCAAAATTGTTGATCAATTGGGTATGGCAGTTCTTTTACAATTTGTAATAGCCAAATTCCAAATTCTCTACCGTCCTAGGGAAACTCAAACAAGTTGAAACAATGTTATACTTTCTGTTTTTCTTTTCTTTTTTTTTTTTTTTTTTTCATAACAATGCAGCACAACTAACAAAACTTTGTGTACAATTTTTCATCAAATCAATATGATGAACATTGAATTTTGAAACAACAAATTTGTCCCGACTTTTGTCAGCAGTGCACGTTGTAAGCACCGAAGGAAAACTCGTTATACTCGACCTCTCATTTACCCGACCTCTGATCGCTTGTTGGGGTGTGGCAAAGACAAAGATCGTTCGTATACTCAAGAGACGTGATCGACAGAGAAACAAGAATGGCAGGAATGAATTCTCTAAATACATATAACGCATTAGAATTGCTTCCTCATGGTCATAGCTTTCTTACACTGACCTATTTAAAGCAAATCGTTAGCTGTTTTTGTACTCCCAACCATCATTAGATTCTACAAAATACCAATTAATTAAATGATTCGTTCAATATAAAAACTGCACTGGCTCTTGGATTTGATCATTCGACGGTTATTACTTGCTTCATTAACCCTGCACAGACATGTCGGGGTGTTTTAATGCCAAAATTATTGTTACAATCTAATTTTGATCTTATTTTATATTTATGTATAAATTATGTATAAATTTATGTATAAAAAAAAATGTTTGCCCTCAGATATTAAACCACACTTGAGTTAAGAAACGATAGAAACATTCAATAGAAGTTTAAATGCTATACTTTTAGTTCCTAGCAAGCACATCGATATATGAAACGCGAAGGCACAAACGATACAAGTTGAATTGAAGTTATTACCTCGGCATATAACCATCACGTTGGCATCTCATTCCACACTCGCGACCATTAATAGAGATTTCATTTTTGAATTCCGATTGGGATAAGTACATCCCTGTCTCCTTCCTCATTGTGAATCATTATAGAGAGTGTATTTCTAAAGTGCTAATGGACATTAATGAGTCTGTTACTATCGATTTCCTCAATGGTGTTACATTTTTTTTTTTTAAGTTTCCCTGCCTCATCAATCATTTAAAGTCATATGAAAAGGCAAGAAACTATATTAGATGATGAATTCTATAAAATAATGTTTACAATATTCACAGTGATATTAAAGGCAGGATAATTTATAGACTATTAGTTTATCAAAATTATAAATTCGTCTCGCTAACATTTACAACTGTAAAGTTTTGAAGTTTTGAAATTTTAACTTTCATACAATTTCATATCTATTCCAAAGTAACTTTTGTTATTTTAAATTGTAAATTTAAAATCAAAAAATTTTTCTGTGATAATAAAAACGTTTCTCATCCAATGTTTATATAACTTTTTCTCACAACTTTTTATGTACCGTCCGTTATATATTTTATAAATAAAACTGTTAACTGCAATGTAGAGAACAAAACTGGCCCTATTAAAAAAAAAAAAAAAAAAGAAATGTCTATATTAGCGATTTTTGTTGCAACGAACAAAGGTTGATGTTGTGTATATCTGTCATGTATTCTCGCTCGTCTTAATACAGAACGTGCTTGGGAGTCTTAGAATGATGAGATTACGCGGGCCATACGGATCAGCAACAACAAAATGTTAAACTTTCCGATACGGATTACGTGATAGAACAGAGCTACAATTGCATAAACTCACTGTAGAGCATTGATCGCAGATGCTATTTCCAACTTATTTAATTGCCAACAATGAGTTTAATAATAATGCCGGTAAGAAACTTTCTTCCACGACGATAACAACAAAATCATCATGAATAATAAGATCCCTTTAAATATTTCTGCCAGTGTGTACGAACACGCGTGAAAATAAGACATGTTTATTTTTTCTTTTTGTTTAAAAAATTGTAAATCTATTCAGGCTACCAGAAATTATGTTCTTGTACAGTCAATATTTGGAGCGTTTTGAATGTTTGTGGATGTAAAAAACGTCTTGCTATTTTTTGCATAACTCGGCGAACAAAAATTTAGATTTATCGTGTTTTCGAATGCGACGCTGAGTCAGAAAAGTTTGCACTGACGGATGAAAAAAATTGCTGCAATTTAATATACGTGGTAATTTGAGAGATTCGAACCCTTTACTGTTACGTTTCGTAAATATATATGTAGCCTTGAAAGTACAAGAGCCTAATGAATTTGACTTGCATGAGGGAGAAAACAATGTTCCCGTCATAAATCTCAAACAGCTTTCATCAAAAGAGATGCTATTTATCAAGGACATACAAAAGACGACCAGCGAATGAAAATGACATTGAAAAACATGGATCCAAAACGAAATGCATCCAGATTTGTAAACTATTGTAGCCATGGTGATTAAAATCTTGTGACCTTAAATTTTACGATTCAGTACAAATTAAATGACTTGAATAATTCCCCTATTGGAAACTCAATTTTTTGATATGATTAAAAAATAGTTTGCGTTTTTTTTTTTGTGTTAAACTCAAGCCATTCGATTACATCGAGTAGATGAATAATTTTGTTATTGTTCATTTCGTTTCAATATGTCTTATACATCTTGTATAACAGATATGAGATTATTAAATGAAATACATTGTTTTTTCATCAAACATTTTGCACTCCAATAATGTTGAAAGCAGAAGGTGTTATAAAATTGTTCTCGAAATGATGCGCAGTCATTTTCGCAGATGTAATTTACTAACCTGCTTATTATCATTACCCGTCGCACTGTACTCACAATTACTACTGACGTTTCAATTATAGTAATATCTACTGTCTCAACTTTCTTTTTTTTTTTTTTTTTTTTTTTTTTTTTTTTTTTTTTTTTTTTTTTTTTTTTTTTTTTTTTTTTTTTTTTTTTTTTTTTTTTTTTTTTTTTTAGTTCATAATTTAGAAATTTTTTATTAAACTTTTATTGAAGATTTAATTATACTTTTTTTTTGCAGTCAAGATTTTGCCATTGATTAAAAAGAATCACCTTTGTAAATTAAAGAATTTTCACTATAAATTGATTACCTGCGAGAAAAAAAAATTCTGGATCTGATTACGTATAAAAAAGAGAAGTAAGTGTCATTGAATTAAAAAAAATTTATAATTCTGGCATGATGAAATTTTAATAAATATGTCAAACAAGAAATTATTTCAATTCTTAAAACTTATTAAAATCAAACTGTCTTGACTACTAGCTTAAATTTGATTAAATTTTCTTATCAAATTAGATTTGAATTTCATTCAAGCAATTAACTCAAGTTTAAATTCATATTTTATTCAATTTTAATTCATAGTAAAAATATAATTTTATTACTTTTTGGAATAAATTTTAACTGCAAACTGTCAAATGGCTCGCTACACTTTTTTACAGTAATAATTTAGCATTATAGTTCTAATTCAATGAAAAGTAATTGAATGAGCATCTAAGGAACGCAATGAATTTATTCAACAAATTTTTATTCGGTTAGGACAATATCAAGCTTATTAAAAAGTTTTTGTGAGAAACTTTACAAAGCAATCAAGGAACGAAACATATATTAAGGCAAAAATTACGTTTCAGCATATTTTTGCGAGGTTAAAAGTTTTTAAATGTTGTTAAACATAAATTTAATAATACAAAATAAATAATAATAATAATATTCGTATAATGATTTCGACCAGTTTTTTGTTTTTAATTTTAGAGATAATGAATTGTAAAATATTGTGCGTATTACCGTGACGACTGTATCTTCTCTATGTAGATGATCTTGGAGTTTACTGTGTTCACCTGAAATCAATAAGTTATCTGATTAGTTTAGCATTAAAATAATTTCAACAGTCAATTAATGACTTTATTAAAACAAGATAAAAAATAAAGACAAAATATAAAATAAAATTCAAAGGCTATGAAAAAATTCGGTAGTATCACATTAACCCTAAGTGCCCCTACAACAATTTATTTCACTTAAAATGTACAAAATTAGTTCAACTTGAAACAAAATGTATAACACGCTATTGTTACTGTCTGAAATCTTCAAAATTCTTTGTTAGTACAATAATCGTTTCATAAATAATGAAAGGGGAAAAGGAATAAAAACTGAAGTCACGTTTTTTCAGTAAGTGTTCAGCGCAATTGCACGTGCATCAAGGATTTAATTCGTTCGATAATGTCGTTGTTAATTGGCGCAATGCCATCCGTGTATTCGAGTCCGTACAAATATTTACTATGCAGTGTAAAAGCGTTTACGGCTTTGTATTGTAAACAATGAAATTTATATTAACAAATCCTCTGTCGTGTATAATTCATGAAATATTGTTTGAGAGAAAAATGTTCAGTCTTAATTAGTTGAGAAAAAGAATACAAAGTAATACTAGTTAGAAAAAAATAAAATTTTTTACACTCGGGTTGCACAGTCGTTACGTTTTCTGTTAATTGTCGAGCCATTTAGCTTTTCTACAGACGCAGTTTGCACGAATATTTTACTTAATTTTTCAGCTGTACACAAGATTTTACCAAAAAAGAATGCTATTGACAAACAACCAATGCTATTGGTTGTAAAATAAAAGAAAAAAAAATGTATGAAATTGTTCTTTTTGATGTGAAATTCAGGTGAGTTCTAAAAAGATCGATATGTTTGAAATAACCAAATTAATCTGCAAATCTTGAAAAGTTTGCGGAATGTGATATCTTTTCAGCACCAGTGTACAGCATGAATTGATTTAATTCAGTCAAACGGAAATGGATATGCTATGCTCTATATATAATGAATTGATTTCTATTTTCTGGCAAAATAAATCTTTACGAATGTAAGCAGCTTTTATAAGGTTAAAATTCTTTTACATGAGGAGCACAATAGCATAGCTGCTGAGTTGAAGTTTGATTTACAGGCAAATATGTATAAAAAATACAGTCACAAAAGTACCACCTGCATTGATTTTCATCTAGTTTCTGGTTCTAAAGTATCTCCACTGATAAAAATATCAATAGATTCCCACAATGGCATAAAATAAATTTGAAAAAAATTCAAGTATGCAGGCCATTGTGAAAAAAAAAAAAAAAAAAAAAAAGAAAAATGTTTTAAGTGTGCAATTTTTTCAAATCAACATTTTGAACAAAAAACAAAATTATAGGAGTACAAAAGAAGCTCGTGTCATTTTGTTTGCTTAGAGTTTTAAAAATAATTTATGGCTGAAAAAAACGGCTTCATTTTTCTTTGCTCAAATATGTGAAGTGTTATAATTACTATCAAGTTGCACAAAGTTATCACTGTAACTACTGAGCGGAATAAAAAATGCGTGAGTTTTTGTCACTTTTGTTTAAGAGCACTCTATTTGAAACTCAACTTTAATGTGAAGCTACGAGATTAAAGTTTCAGCCTTTTTCATAATATTTTATTTAACTAAAATTGAATGAATTACAAAACTGGCTGAGATTTTACAAAGTTTCGATACACACGCAAAAAATTGATATTCATATAGAATAATGTTTGAGTTAAAATTTAATATATATTTGTTATCAAAATTTTAATTAAAAAATAAAAGTATTATAAATAATGAGGATCTCAAAGCATAAGTTGTTTGATTACGATGAATCAGAAGATTTAGATACTTTTATGTCTCAATGAATCTGTAAAATTGTGAACAAACGACAGCTCTATAATATTAAAAAATAACGTCTCTTTCGCACATTTTGTCATGCAAACTAAAATAGTTTAACATATTTCGCGTCACTGTGTAACAAAAAATGATATGCCTCGTTTTTCATCTCCACACAAGACTCATTAAAAAATCTACCATCAGCTTTTCGTGAAATATTATGTTTTATGTTTAAATATTCAACCTCAATTTGCGTCATAATTAATTTGCATTATTTAATTAAAGATTTGTCTGAGCCCACATATACCATCTATTGTAAATTGTTGTCTTTTTTTTTTTATTTTTGTAGCAATATCATAATTAATTACCTCGGGCATATGAGAACTGAGTTTTTCAGCATGCTCGTTTGCATATTAAAATATCGATTCTGTCAGTGCACATTTTAGGGCTGAGTTCTTTTTTTTTTTTTTTTTTTTAAAGGTGAAACAACACTTGGGCAAGAAAATGATCTCAATTCATTTCCCAAACGCCACGAAAACTACTACGATAAAATTTGATCGCCCAAATAGAGCTCTTTCAGTTGATAAAATATTTCGCGAAACGAGTACATTTAAAAATACGATGCCACCTTATCACTTGCCGAACCAACAAAATCTTTTATCTGAATAGGCTCTATCGGCTCTTTTAATCTAAAGTAGGTTCGGATATACATTATCGAAAACCTTAATGCACGGAGAAATGTATCTTTTTTTTTTCCTGTATGGATTTCTAAAACTTTGAGTGCTGAAACTATATACATTCACATGGGAAATGTTTGACAGCAGGCAGAAATGAAAAAAAAAAAATATCAAGCGGTATAAAAACTTGATTAAAGTCGAAAATTGAAAAGAGCAATTAAAATAATTGTTTATGGTATTTAAACAATTATAACAGGGCTACGAAAATAAAAGTTGGAGGAACTGAATTTCCTTTCAATTAATTGTCACAGTTTAAACATTGGTCATGTTTTTTTTTTTTTTTTTTTTTTTTTTGCAGAAAAAATATAACTGTAACATACACAAACGAGTTGTATTGTTTAATTATTTTTGAATTACAGCTGATAACATGTTCTCGTGTTTATACTCCCTGACACGTAAAAGCACAAACAAAATTTTGAAACAGAATAAAAGTTTGAGTGAGGGACGAAATGCAGCAACATAAAAATCTTGCTAGTCAAATGAAAAAAAGTGTATGCACATGTGTATGAAATACACAAATCTCTTCAAATAATGCCAATAATAAGTTTTCAGAATTGATTGGTAAGTCAGTCTGATTATGTGATCAACTATAAGAAATGTGCATTAAGAAAAAACAAAAAACAAAAATCAAAGAATCAATTTAAAAACAAACGTTCGGAAACTTTAAACGAAATTCATTTAACAATTGATTTGTTTCTTTTAATATTAAAAGTTGCACTTCATCTATGCTGCGGTGCAAAATTTAGGTCACTTCAAACGTATCACAAAAACGAAAAGGCTTTGAGAAATCCAACCGAATTAATATCCCTAAACAATCCACGACTTCTTTTCTGTTTGGCTGTTGAGAGCGGTGACTGAAATGAAGTCACTAAAGGAAAATCGTGTCAAAACATCAAAGGGACTGTAGTAATAACATGGAAAATCAAGATCTAGGAGCTGAAACTTGACCACTTTTTTCTCACAAGAATGCATAATTTAATCCTCGAATGTTCTGCACGCGAAATTTCTTTATTTTCACATCCTAATTTGTTGGTCTTCCATGTCAAAGGTTTCGTACTTCTTCACAATAAGTTTCTCAGATTTCCGCCTTACGAGAATTCAAAATGTTAACATTTGCTTTTAGCGTGCAAAATTGATTTTTGTCTTTTCGGTTTTGGTTTTATCGGTTCTCGATTTTGTTCAATCGATTCATTTTTGTAAACATTTTTCGCGATGCGATTGATCGAAGCTTGTTTTTTTTCCGTTTTTTATTTATTTATTTATTTTTTTTTTTCAAAAATATATTTATAATATTTTTTTTTGTATATCTATCGCTATCAAAATCGCTTATCAATTTATTGGATCACTTTTCTCTGATGATCTCAAAAATTTTTATTTTTTGTCAATTATTTTAATTACCTCGTGCAATTTATTAATTAATCACATATTATAAATAATTATCAGATGATGTCAAAGGCTTTTTTAATTTCGCATAAAATCTGATTGACTGTATTGAAAACTTTTCTTTGAAAAAGATTTTATCCCATCAATCTCACTCTTTTTTCAGGTTTTATATCTCTCAAACCTGAAAACAGTTCTGATAATACATAATCTTGCTTATTCATACTTAATTAGCTCTATTTCTGACTTTGACTTTTTGTGGTACTATCATTTGTCCGAAATATAAAACGTTCTTTATTTGTTCATCAAAAGTCATATCATAGTAAAATAATGAGACGACCTTTTGTTTGAAAGGGGGAAAAAAGAACCATCTGTTCGTTGTGATTTTCTCGAAAGAGCGAAAAACATCTCTAAAAAATAATTGGAAATTTTCATTCAACAAATCATCATCAATATAAAATTACGTTCAAAAAAGTTTTGTTGTAAAACCCGAGACAAATTGATCGGGAGAAAGAAAAAAACAATGTCGCACAACAATCTGGTTTACAGTCGCGAATACAGAACTGCTGCGATAAGTGTTAGTGAGTGTTATGTTATATTGTTAGTTGACTAACGATTCGCACGATTAAATTTTTGCAAGTTCACGCCGGTATTTAACATACATCAGCGCGGTTCATCAAGAGTTTACGAAAACAAGACTAAACTCAATCGATTCGTAAAGCGTGGCTCTACGGAATCACCAACAAGTTACAAAATTCCACTTCAATTTTTCCACCCATTCGGAATCAAAGATTAATCAAAGAAGCCGGCAAGAGCGTCAAAAGTTTCAGCATCTTCTCCCCGCAAGGTACATATCCGCAGGGGGTGGAGGAGAGGGGGGTTTTTTGAGGTGACACTCGGAACTAACTAAACACTGACGAGTCATAACAAAAATCCAAGCAAAGGTGAAGTCGGGGTTTCTACAAGTGGACACAACGTTTCTTTTTTTCTTCCTTCGAACCAATTAAGGTACACTCCGGTGCGTGGGTCACGTACACTGACACTCAAAGAAAAAAGAGAACCATCTGACAAGGGTGGATTGATAGCAAAAAGAGAAAAGCTTAAATTTTAATAAGGAGAGAGACAAAAAAGGAGGTGTTAAGGGTAGTCGATTTGGAAGCAAGTGGATGCGAATCGCCACTGATGTAGTTAAATTAAATACCACTTCGACAATACTTTCTGGAGACCCAATGTTTTCCAAAAACAATTTTCAGGCAGTTTATAATGTTGATAGCATAATTGACATTGTTTCATCTTGTATTTATATTATCCAATCATTCACTTAATAATCGTCGATCATGATGCAAGAAAATAGAAACATATAAAACATTCCAGGTAATTGGCGAGCCGCTACTGAAGGACCACTTCATTGTAGAATAAAAAATCATAAGTTAAAGTTCAAAATTCAAAGCAGGAGGGTTTTTGATTCAAAAACCAAAAACGGAAGTGTTAAGGGGAGTCGATTTGGAAGCAAGTGGACGCAAAGTAGGACGGCGAGACGAAAAGGAAAAAAAAAATATAAAAACGATGGGAAAAGTGTAGAAGAAGAAATTGGGAACGGACCACCTACCCTCCTCGCGTCGCACAGCCCCGACCGTGTACGAGATCACGAGCGTTTCTAGCGCGCTGCTTCGTGGTACAACATTCCATACGGATAGCGAAGACTCATGATTAATTACGCGAACACCCGCGCGATGAAGCGCGACGATGCGGTCGCAGCAGCACGTATGCCCGCAACCAAAGCCGCGACGATACTGCGCCCTACTGAATGGCCCTGCGCAAATATACTCGCAGCCCTCTCCCTCCGCCTGCGCCATCGCGATCGCAGCTTTTACCACCATTCCGAGCGCGTCTATATGTATCTCTCCTGTTCCACAAGTCACCACAGATGCTACCCCAATACCTCACCACGTTTCAGACCAAGCCCTCTTCGCATGTCAACTTATTACACAAATCAGCAGCAAATTGCATTCGCACTACGCGCGCGCATTATTTTTATTAACACTATTTTCTTATTTTTTTGGATTTTCTTTCTTTTTAATTTTTTTTTTTTTTTTTTTTTTTTTTTTTTTTTTTTTTTTTTTTTTTTTTTTTTTTTTTTTTTTTTTTTTTTTTTTTTTTTTTTTTTTTTTGAACTTGCAAAGTAGTTTTCCTCTGACTTATGTGTCCACGTAGGATGAAACGATGAGAAGTTTTACAAAATGTTTTGCCTCAGTTTTGTGCTGGCTAAGTGATGAGGTATACACTTTTTAGCGCTGGAAGATAAAATTTTGAAAATTTAATAGCTTTCGACCGCGAAATTTGACAAGGTAAGTATTTATGGAGGTGTGCATTTTGTATTTGAGTTTTGTCCCAACGGGAGATATCTCGAGAGTAAATTTGGATTTCAAACGACTTTTCATGTGTCTCCTTCAATATGTCTCTTGTTGTATAATTTTATGACGGAGAAAGGAACATTATAATTGTCAAATTTGTAACGAAAAAGCCGGTTTATTTTGTTAGCCGTTATAAAGTGGTGAATTTACATATTTTTCCACTGTCAGAGACTTCAGTTCTAATCAAGAGTAAAGAAACAAAAACGTTAAATTAATGCTTATTTAATTACTTTTGCAAAACAGAAATATAGCGCGCTATTATTATTAAGTTTGCTCTTCTGTGGTAAACAAGTTACAATCGAGTTACAAAAGTTTAATGTTTTAACAAAGAGTTTCATTGTGATTTTGTATTTTCAAGGTATTTACGCTATGTGGAAAATATGTATGTTTCATATATATTAAAAAAAAAAAAAAAAAAAAAAAAAAAAAAAGTTATTTAATTTTATTTTTTCCGAAGAAACATAACCAAAAGTATTTTTTGATGAGTTTGAGAATGCGACAATCATAATAACGAAAGTTAATTAAATTTGCATGAAAAGTTCGAATTTCGTCGGATCGCGCCTTTTTTAGTCAAAATTATTTTTCAATTGGAAACACAAAAATATACAGCCGAATAATATCGAGTCAATAAAGTTGGTGCGATTACGGGTTCTTATTGATCTAGCCAATGAGATTCAAGATAGCGATAATCTCCCTCCTAATAATCGTTCTGTTAAAATATAATAACAAGGGGAAAAATTAAGTCAAACCTGCTTCATTGCTTCATTATAGATTATACTCATAATATACTCACTTCACGATCAATTTTACATGCATAATATAAATTTGTTTCGAACTGTTAAACTCACAACAGACCTTCAAACCTGTTAATCCATTTTTTGTTTCAATTTGAATATTCAAATATTTGCCCAAATTTAAAATTCTGTTTAGATCAAATCAAATTCAAAGTTTCACATTATTAAACTAAGTGAATCTAATTAGGAATTAATTTGTGAATCTCAGTACTGTCGTTTTTACCCCACGTGTCAAGTTTACCCCAACAGTTCCTGAAAAAAATGAATAAAATAATGTAGAATAATAATCTGATAATTTTCTTATAATATATGATAACTGCAAAAAATCATCGCAGCAACAAATCCGCTGACACGTTTCAGAAATATATACAGCAAAAGTATTGAAAATGCAGTCTCTTTCCGCTTGAAGCGATTTATTTATTGTAGATACGAACGTTAGCAACAAGCGATCGTGTTTGCCAAATTGGCAAACACGTAAAAACATTATGATTGTCGATTCGATTTCAAAGTAATCGAAGATATAAAACAGCTCTTTGGCTGTACGTAGGATGATGTCATCAATCATTTCAAACATATTCTGTAATTCTGAATGACTCAATGATGTCACTATGAACAACATTGTACAAACTTTACAACTTTAAGATCATTTTGCCAGTTAATAACTTGTTCAATTTCATTCTGAGTGAATGATTATTCTGTAAAAGTCCAGTTATTTTTACTTTGTTTTTATTCAGAGAGAGTACATTCGTCTGCATCGGGTTCAAAGTAAAAAAAAAAAAAGATGCAAAAGCTTTAAAAAAATGTCCGAAAGAGATCGTTGGAGTAAACAATTCGAACCCGTCCCTTTTACTGTGATCAGTTTTGTTACATCAGTTCTTCTATAACTAAGCATGAGCAGAAAATAAAAATTGCACTCCTGGGGAGTAAATTTAGTGACGGAAAATATTCTTGAATCTCGCTTCGTTATTGGTTCGGTAGAATAATCAAATTAATCTTCCATATAAATCAAAAAAAAAAAAAAATG
The DNA here is from genome assembly GCA_030523145.1 of Trissolcus brochymenae. Classification (NCBI taxonomy): domain Eukaryota; kingdom Metazoa; phylum Arthropoda; class Insecta; order Hymenoptera; family Scelionidae; genus Trissolcus; species Trissolcus brochymenae. The sequence goes on from JAQQRF010000480.1 coordinate 124,727, forward strand.
TGTATCTGAATTTATGTGTGATTTTTTTTTCATTTGAACCGAATAAAATTCATAACGAGGGTTTGAAAATAAATGGAACAATCATTGGGTTATCTTTTTTTATTAGGGGAAACATTTTCTTATAACTTAAATGGATGATTTCAAAGAAGGAAGAATGGAAATTAAATAATACATCATATTGCGTGAAATATTTGAATGAAATAAATTGTTGTTTCAATTTCTCTGATTGTTTTGTTTTTATTCGAATGTTCTTAATCTAAAATTCGAACAATTATAATAATTGTTTTACAAATTTATGAATTGATGAATAAAAAAATGTGCATACGTTGTATCTAAGAGAAAACTCTGTTGGAACATTTATATATATCCCAAATACGGTAACTAGGTCGAGATATTTATATTTGGTACCAGAAAATTGAAGACCAGAGGAATAATCATTGTTACGACCCCGGAAATGTTCAACGTGTAATTACAATATTTTTATTATATTGAACTTTTTTTTTTTTTCTTATATTATTATTTTTATTTATCGAAAGTTTTATTTATCAAACCGTGGGGACAGGTCTATTTTCAATTCTAAAACTATGTTCCCCGTGTTAAAATCAAAGTCACACATTAAAAGCCGGAAAAACGATCAATAAGGACTTACCACGAATCATTTTTCACCGCCTCTATATATTTGATGAAGAACTGAACCCAAACATCTGCGGGCTTATTGTTTAATTAAATGATCACCCTGTTATTTGTTCCACTGATTTTTCTACGAAACAATGTCCGAGAAAACGCCATATAACACTCTTCAGTGTAAATTCTCTTAATTAACGAATAATAATAATAAAGAACGTATTTTGATATTCTTGACGTAAATGTACGTGCAACTAAAATAATAATATCACATTTGTTGACAGTGCATGATTATCCATAAAAATATAAAAAGCATATCATAATATAAACAATAGGTAACTGGATTGATGGTATTTCATTTGTTTAAATTTTATGGAAATTCAATATAATACAAGCATTTTTATGAAGTTTTTTTTCTACTTTAATTGTTATTTTAAAAGTTAATTAAATGACCTATATTTTAGGAAACAAGTTTCGATTTACTTTATTCACTTTTAATAAAAGATTGTAGAAATAAAAAAAAACTTGTTAATACAAATTAAAATATGATTTTTCAGAACTATCATTCGCTGCAACAAAAATATAAAATTGAAAAAATTCAAGTTATGGTAATTTGAAAATATACAAAAATATACTTCAACATTAACATTAAATCATGAAGCTAGAAATTTATTATACAACAAAAATTTTTGCGTTATTTGATTTTCTATTTTTTTTTTTTTTTGTTGTTCAAATAATCGAGATCATTTATAAATCTCACATCGCAAGTCTGAATTGATAAACGACTGACGGTAATGACAGATTGACGATATCTCCATTTATATAGTTATCTGTTTTTGCTTCTAAGCCACCGAGTTTCGTTGATCCATGTTCAAATTTGTGTTTTATTTACCGCGATGACCTAAAACGAGATAAATCATCGGTAACGCGGTCTAAAGAGTTATTTGGAATTAAAAATCCGATCGAATCGGTGATGGTGGCATGGGTCAAGGAACCCGAAAATCCTAACTGTACAGCTAGTTCATTGCACTAAGCGCATCCGCGGTTTAGCCCGCATTTGCAGTTTCGACACAGTGTGGTGAACGACTAAGAATGTAAAGGTGATATCAAAAGCTAGTTTGTCAGAGAAAAAAAAAAAAAAAAAAAAAAAAAAAAAACAAGTCGATGTCAGGAGGACACACTTTAATTATTTTCATTAAACGAGAAACTCTTTTAGAAAATGAATAAAGCTAGATTTGATGGTTTCAGTATTCTTCCAATGTTGAAACAGAAATAAGAACATTAATAAACATCTCGTTGAACCAATTGTGGATTGCACAAACCAATTAATGTAATTTGAATGCGATTTCGCTTAATTAATTGACTTTAACGGGGAATAGCTTTGAAAAAGATGATCAGCATAATTGCAGCCGGTGCAGATTAAGTTTAAAATTGTCAGCGACGTCTCTAGGAGTTGTATATTTTTGTTACACGATCATCAACTGGAATGGAATAAGTTTTGATTCGCAAAAGAATTTTACAACTGAAAAACATGAATAACATTGTCGACGTCTTCATCTCGTGTAAGTTGGAGGAAAAAATTAACTATATTCGGAGTGAGCACAGAACGGCAAGGGTGTTAACAACACTTCTTTGATTTTCGCAATACCTCTTCAGGCATGCAACGTTTTGCTCGCCTCATAAGAACCCGAGGTTTACAGTTCACTAAGCCATAAAAAAAAAAAAAGTTCACTCTTTTGCGACACTCAAATAGCGAATAACGCGATCGTGTCCTATGGTTTATATGGTGAACACCGAGTCGGATGCAAACACGATTATCCATAGTAACAACTCGACCGAATAAACTCATTTTAAGCTTCAACAGCTCATTAAAAATCGACCACGTTCATATCATTTACATGGTTCATCGAGTTCGACGCAATGTTGCAAATTTAACTTGGTGAAAAAAAAAAAAGGGCTGCCTTCAAAAAATCGTTCAAATTGGATCTTACATAGTCATAGATATCATGTTAACATTGCTGATCTAATATTTATCACAAGCATGCAGGTTGATTAATTGAATGTGTATCCCTTTGCGCGTGTTGGTTCATCAAAGATGTTGGGGTTGTAAGGAAAACTTTTGTTAACTGGATTTAAAAATAATTAAAACGAAAGCTGATAGTGTGAAATTGTTTGCGACAAGGGTGTGGCATGTGCGATGGATGCAACAGAGAGCAAGTCTCTTGAACGTGCAAAGCCCTAAAGGGCCATGGAACGTAAAATTATCTCCCTAAAAAAAAAACGGAAAGCTGCTCGTGAGCACGTGAAAGCATGTTATCGCGTCATTCTCTCGGTTGTCTCGTTAGTCAATTGACGCGAAAATTTTCGCATAAATTAGCACTTTCATCGTAACTCCTCGCTCGGCTTACCAAATTACTAAACAAATTAGTTACGCTGGTGATAAAAGTATGAGCACTCGGCGTTATGCCATTATGTTGCGTTTTTTTTTTAATTTTGGAAAAATTTCCAATAATCATTGATCGGGGCTATTTTAAACAGACGTGGAGAAATTATCGGGTCCGATAAATAATATAGCTAACAATTTTTCCTTATATTTATATATTAGTTAATTAATTAAACATGTACTTTATACGGTGTGATAAAATCGAACGCATACAAAAAGTGCAGACGGCTTCATCATTTATTTCGATACATGATTTTGAGAAAATGTAGAGATATAAATATACTGGTGTATTATGGTTTGAGATTATGTTAACTGAAAGGTGTGTGAGCTGATCATGCATACAGTGCAGGCGTGCAGTGTATGTTTTATCATTTTCATTGTAGTTTATTTATATTGCAGAATAAACACATGAACGAGATTTTGTGCAAATCGATAAAAATGTAGACTCATACCATGTAAATGAGACTATCATACAAAATAACATTGTTTTGAGTTCAACGCGATTCAAATTTTTTTGAACACAAAAAAAATATATCGAATAATAAATTCTGCACATGTTTCCACACCTTCTGGAAAATACACATTTTGAGAATGAATATATATTATCATTCAGTTGTTTACAATGATAATGCAATAAAATAATCACTTGAAATTATTAGGAAAATAAGTGAAGGAGAATGAAAATGTTAATAAAAGTTTCTTAATTTGATGGAAATTTTTTTAAAACTTGCTTAATTAAGTTCAAATTTGTTTTCCTAACAATTTACAAATGATTCTCGACAAAAGATTCCGTATTAAAATGGGGCACCCTGTTTATTCAGTCCAGCGGAAGTTTACATTTCAAATTTATGAAATAAAGTTCTTCCAATATGTTTCGTAATATTGTTGCAAGTAAAATAAATAATAAACCGTCATAAACAAAAAGTAATAATAAATTATAATAAAAAATAATTTTTGAAAATAATGATTTTTTTTAATAACAATCTTTTTAATTGTTTCATAACATTTGAACAAATCAATTTTTTCATTTGAAAATGAATTTTGAAATGTATCTCTTTGGTGCTTAACACTAATTTCATCTAAGAATCAAAAACTCAAGACAATTTCAAATACCAATTTATTTTCAAAAAAAACTATAAAAAGCAGACAAATATTTTCTTAGATGATTACAAATCACTTAAGCGGAAGCGGATTTCAAGGAAGATTTTGTTTGCGATCAAGTCAACGCGGCTGTTCGGTATATAGTATATATCCATTTGTTGCTCGATAGCTTGGTTTTGCGACATTATCCATTTTCAAATGATTATAATTGACATAGCATAATTCAGCGACTATTGTCCTTTGTCGAGTAATGAATTTCACTAGCCGTGGTAGTGGTGTCCGTAATAGCCATGGTGATGGTGGAAGGGATATCCTACAGAAAACAGTACCCAACGTAATTAATTAACATATAATGAGATATAAAATGACTGCAAACAAAAAAAAGCAATTTATTTTATATTAACTTACATTAACATTTGTGAATTGGAGAATGTTTAGTTCGGATGTAATTTTATAATTATTAATTTTAATTATTTTATTTAAATACTAAATTTAAATATCGAAAATGACCAAGAACAAATAAAACATTACCAAATCCATAACCATGATGTCCATAGCCAAAATAAGGATATCCATAATCATAACCGTAACCGTAGCCTCCGTAATGACCATGTCCTCCATGATATCCAGGACGAGCCATCGCAATCGCGAAAATAGTCATTAACAAGATGACTACAAACTGAAACAAAAAATGATTACCAATAAATTTGTTGAAAATGAATATATTATTTCCACAAAGTTGTGATTTCTTACATGAATGCTGAAATTCCATTCAAATGAAAATTGAAAATTAAATAAGAAAACGGGACCTTTTGTTATTTGCAACTGCTAAAATGACATTAGACAATGCTTTATTAACATTATTATTGAAACCTTTATTATTATAAAAAACCTCATTTTGTCTCGAAACATGATGTATTTTTTATGTTCACTGAAAAAGGGAACAGCGAATTTTCATCAAATCAAGAATATTTCGGATATAAAAGTAACGTGTATCAAACAAGAAACCTACCATAGCAACGTTTGTTCCAGCAAGTAAAAAATAAATAAAACATAGTTCACGTCTCCATGGCTTTTATGTCATTTTCGTCCAGCAAAAATTCGGCATTCATTTTTTGGTATACAAACTTTGCAATTTATCTCACTTTATAATATTGCGTAGAACTTTATTTATCTCCGCATTGTCAAGTATTAAAAATTACGCAAGCTTCATCATTTGTTTAATAGGCTTGGCGTGCTTCTAGAAATGAATTCATATTATAACAATTGTAACGATAATTCATCAGCGCACATCTCAATAAAAATTGAGATAGCAGCACATTAAAGATTGACAATGTGCCGTGGAAATCCGTTTCTACTCTGCAGAGTATTATTATTATTAATTTCCAAAATCAGATTATCGCTTGCCATATTCAATTCGCTATCAAAATTATGTACGAATAATTGCTATTTGATCATGATATCAATTATAATTTCGTTCACAAACACATGGATATTTGATATGTTAAATTATTCTAGTAATCGGTAATCATCAGTAAATATAAGTTAATTTTCTTACAATATGAACGTTTTCTGGGAACATTTTGTTTGAACAGATTTTGGTAAAAATATTGTTTAATGCACGAATAATGTTTTGGTCAATGTAGCAAAGTGAAAAGCTTTAGTTTAAACACAATACTATACATATAATGAAGTCTGATCTATTCAGTGAAATAATATTCTGAATGCACATTTAACTAGGTTGACTCGGGAATCCCCAACCTCGATGTTGAAAATGCGTACGAAAAAGGAACATAAATAACATCAAAGTATCAGTTTTAATCAAAAAGACATCTTGCTAACAAAAAGTTTGAAATAAGACCTTAGTCTTCTTATGTGCACGGACTTTTTGATGTTTCTTCGAGCAAAAATCAATAATCTATTTCACTGCAAATGAGAGTATAAGCAGAAAAAAGGCGCGAAATTGAATCAAGGAAACTGCGGGAAAAAAAAATTGTAAAAAAAACGACGATTGAAAAGAAAATATACTTACGGCGTTGGAATATGCCATTTTGTCGCTTTCGATTTTTTACTATTAACTTATGTTACCACGTGAAGAGCTCGGCAATGTTCAGCCAACTTCAGTGAAACTCCTTTTTATAAGAAAAGAAAAGTGCCGCCCATCCGAGTGACTTTTCCTGTCTGCACTCCGCGGATAATCATAGAGCACATTGTTATCATAATACATAGAACAGTTATGTGAAAACATGTATTGCAAAAGACAATAATTAGACAACGGTCACTCGGCCACTCGTTGACCGTGTTTTTTTTTCCATTGATATTGGTATTCTTAGTTTCGCTAATTCGTGATTATAGCCATTATTAAGTTTATGTCATAGCTACAAGTAACTCATCTCACAGTGAGACAAAATTTGTCAATCACTTTGAAAAGATTTCTGTTATGTCTTGAACAAAAATAAATGTCATGAAAAATAGCAAATTTTGAAAAAACAAAATATTGAATTGGAGTATTATGAAAAATTATAAATTATTCAGTTATACTGTACAAACACATGCAAATTAATATAAACGGATTATTACAGTGCAATTTACGCTTTAGGCAAAATATACCAAGAAAGATCTTCGTGTTTGTTTTGCCTGTATTGTAAAATACAAAATAACAATATATCCAGCAAGATATTTGCAATAGCACTGTCTGCACATGAAAATTCGCAAAACGATGAGCAATAATCCGATAAAGATCTTTACAATATTATACTTCATACCGTGAAATTAAATAAATAATACTATATATTAGTAGAATCGTTTTTATAGTATAAAAGATACCGTTAAATAATCAATACACCGAAAGAAAATCTCTCTCTCGAAGTTTTAATGTTAGACAAAGGAATATCGAATATATGAACAATTGTGATACTTAATTGTGAAATTAAATATAAGTTGTTCAAAATCGCATTTTTCAAATATCAGTTAGTAGCAAATCTTCAAATTTCATTAATAATCATCTAAATACTCATTCTATAAAACTGAGTATTATTTCATTTTAAATTTTTCATAAAATACGTTTATTCATCAGAAATTGCAGAATTTCTGATGAAAATATGATGTATGAAGTACGATCGAATTTGAAGTCGTTCTACCAAGACCATTTTTCGAGCTAGGAAACGTCAAAATGACCAATGTATGTTCCCTGGCCAGCAATTGATAATGCCATGGAAAAATGTATTACGGAGTCGAAAAAGAAATATTACTTTCAATATATGAGCAAACAATCGTCGAGCGAGCGAGACCTGTTATGGAAACTCTGAAGAAGTACAAAGATCCAGACTGCGTCAAAGAGAGGTGCACGAGGAACCAACTAAAAAAAAAACTGCGCAAAGAAATCAAGAGAATATTTTAGTACCACGAAAAGCACAGTGCTGAGGTTGACGAGCTGATATTTTCCGGTGACACTTGAATAAGTTTTTTATCTTTATAATAAGTTCCGTGAAGCAGCAGGTTTGATGGATTTTTATAGTGGCTATGACGTGGAAATCTTAGTCAAGATATCGACGTCATTGCCACGAGAATAATTTTGCCTGATCTGATTGACTATTCAGTGGGATCAAAATTCCTACTGATACTGATGAAATTTTGATTTCAAATTTCTATATCTTCAATTAAGAAATAAGAGAAAATGTCAAAGCTCAATTCGTAACTTAGTCAGAACATTTTGGAAAATAGAGAGGAGCTAGCTAGAAACGGCACTGTTGTAGCTTCCTCTCCACCCCTAACGCAATGATAAGACCGCTCTAATGATCAAATTTGAAGCCTACGAAGAGTGTACACAATTTAGAGAGGGCTGTTGCTTCTCGGCGGACACAAGGAACGATGCTCGTTGAAAAAGGCTGTCGTTAAACTTGCAGCAAGTGGATGGTGAAGGGTACACCGCAGATCCTGGGTTTTCTCTGCCCGTCCATCGTACCACCGCTGATCAGACACAGGCCTGCAAGAACGAAAGGGAATTTAATAAAATAGCAGTACCAAAGATTCTCCAAATAAATACAAATAAGTAAGACAAATAAATTATCGCACATTTCCACATTTCGATTCTCACAGATTCTCTTGTATGAATTTTGTGATTGCCTGCCATAACCAGTTAAGTTTGTTCATGAAACTTATACCGTTTAAATATTACGGCTAATAATTCTGGTAGCCACAGAATTATAATCACGTTTTAAAATGTGTAAATATTTTAAAAGCTAGGAGGAAGGCCGGAACGTTTCACGTGTAATTTAGATGTGAGATGTAATTTACACATGAAGCATAAAACTTTTTCGAAATAAATTCATCTGTTACATGCTGCAGAATGGAAATTTGAATTTAATCGTCTTTCGTCGTTAGAGATTGTGATTTTCCGAAGGGAACATAATCTCGAGCTTCAATTACTGTAGCGTAAAGGAATATCAGAACACGTTTATCTTGTAAGTCACAAATGAAATTGGTTTACAAAAGGTTGACATGATTTTCGAGTGGCAAATGATTTTTTTTTTTTTTTGTGAAAATAAGAAAGAAATAAAAATTGTAAAGTGATTGAGTAATTTCTACTGCACGGTAGTTTGCGCACCCATTTAATAGAAATATGTGGTAACATTTCTGACGTTATTTCTCTCGGTGTACCCTTTTGTCATAATAGACAGTTATTTGACGAAAATCTTGAACATGTTCTCCAACTGGAAACAGAAGTTTCTCGACAAAGTCAAATTTGGTGTTCCATTTTCGGGCGATTTTTTATCTTGAGAACTGCAAATGAAAAGTTTGTGATGGTGACTTCGGTAATGTTCTGTCTTTTGTGTTCAGGTCCTTTGTGTAGCACTAAGTACCTGCCGAAGTGATAGAGGTCTTTAAGAATACAACTCCAAAAGTAGTAGTGGTCGTCGTTGCAGATCTCTCCATTGAAATCAAGAACTAGACAATAACAAACACAATAACATAATATCATATAGTTTTCATTTACAGCTATTCAAGTAAGAAATTTGGCGACAATTACAAAATCAAAACCAAGGTTGTGCGTCCCATACGGAGTCGTCTTCTTTCATGTGTTTTAATGCACTGGATCTCATCTATAGCTTCAAAGTGTATTCGGCTACTCCATTCTTCAACTCTCTTGAATATAATCACACTTCACAATGTGTTTTACACAATTAATTTCATGGACTGAATCGTCACAAGTACAACTTTGAGTTTGAAAAGCAAAATACATTAATTCCATCGATATCTTTCTGAAAATATAAATAGAAGATATTTAATAATATTTGTTTAATATTCTCTGTATATCCGGCAAAAAAATATTTTCAAAATATTCCTGAAACATTGTCATATACAGAAAATTAAAATAATATTGTTTGCTTATAGGCAAGTTGTTAAGTGTCAACTTAAGATTTTTCTTCAATCAGAAAATTATTCTATCAAGCTGGAACAACGGTGCGGTTGATTATAAATCGTATTTATAATTGAACGATAAAAAATAAACAATTCATTGTTATTGTTGTTGAGTTGCTCGGCTCGTATTTCACCAGCGTTAAGGAATATAATTCATTAAGCGTGGAGGATTCATTGCTGAACTAAATTTTAGATTTTGTTCGTTGAATTTCAACGAATTGTTATATACATGCTGTGGAATGCCGAATGCGAATTGTATTCGTGATAGTCTTTTGTTGTTAACAAGTCAGTTTGGTTATGAACATGGTATGAATGTAATGTGTGAATAAAATCGTTTCTTTTTCTTTTACAAATGAATGTTTTACTTACCGTAGCGCGGCGCGTAATAAATAATAAGTAAAATTGTATTCTTTCATTATACCATAACATTTTATCTTTTTAACCTTAAAAGGTTATCCCTGATAACCACCGTTTATGTAAATGATTTACATGAAATTTATGTAAATGTAAGTCCTCATTGTGCTGCCATATTTACATAAATCGTTTACATC
>JAQQRF010000480.1:134873-172919 GCA_030523145.1 Trissolcus brochymenae
TGCAGGACAATGCGGAGTTAGATTTGCATAAATTTCTTGTATACCATTTATGTAAAGTTTAGACAAACTTTACATAAATCTGGCTATCAGGGATGTTTTGATATGATTCAAATTTGTTTCAGTGTTAATACGTAAGCGGTTCATTAAAAAACCGAAATTATGTAAACAATAATAGTGTTTCGAAATAATGTACGAAAGTCACCTTTCATTGTTGTGCCGATTATTATTGTTGACAAATTTTCGAACAAATTTTTAATCAAAATTCCGTTTCAAAATTTTCTTCGTTTTGGAAACACGTTTCTGCGTGTTTGAAAAAAATACATACAAACAAACTCAGAGCAGAGGGTGAAGCGGGAGCATTTTAAAGTACGGAAATTTTGACATTTTCTTTATACGTCAGCATAACAGAACGCAGAACGAATTTATTTTTTTGCATCTTACACAGAAATGTCTTTTTGATCTCTGTAATAAATGTCAAAACATATGCAATTCCTGTCAAATTTAATTTTATTTTTGGTTATACATAAATAATTTTCAAAAAGAATAATATAGCAAACTCCTGATGTATGTGCGAATACCCCAAACATGATAACAAAAATTAAAAAAAAAAAATAATAATAAAGTTTTTGTTTCATTTTTTACAAAGTACTTAAATAAATGAAAAAATATCACCTGCTGTCAAAATGTAATTTTTATTTGAAAAATAAAATCAAATTAAATTTCTGTAAAAAATTATACCTTTTATAATTAACATTGTCAATGTTTCACATTTTTTAAATTTAAATTATATTACAGAATTTTTGTATAATGTTATTTTATCGAAAAGAAGTTAATTACATTATATTATTAAATAATAACTCATCAGACTTTTAAAATAATCTCTCAAAAAATTAAAGGCGACTTTTTTGTACAGAGAAATTTGCACGCTTGCATCCTGAGCAAGAAAAATAATCTAATAACAAGATTTGCATGAAAATTATCAAGTTCCCCTATAATTCTTCCCGCGTTTGTCGTAGCGCCATCTATCAGAATTTCGTTCGACTTTATGTTAACATTACTAATTTTCATATGGTAATAGCAATCTGAACACCTCTTATCTCTATTTCTAACATTTTCATTAAAAAATTATAAACAATTTGACAAAAATTAATCTTCTCGAAAATCAAAATAACAGATACAAAAACAAACACTGAAAAATGATTCCAAACTTTTTTTTGTCACTTTATGGATTGTTTATTTTTTTACTTTCTAATTTAACAGTTGTTGTCAAGTTTCGGAATTATCAGATATTTGGTTTTGAATAAAGCGCCTTTAAAGTTTAGTTCACAACTTACCCAGCTGGTCAATCTCATACTCATATGCGCTCGGCATAAATGATTGCGCATTGTCTCGCTCTTGGTCAGCTGAATATTTCCGTATCGCGCTCAGACTTTTCGCTGTACTTTATTTCCTCGATTTCGATTGTATCACAGTGACAATTAGCATTACCATAAAATGAACTGATCCCCATCAAAAATCGCTTGAATGAACCGGCCATCTGACGTAAGTTGTCCTTTAAACAAAATCACTCAATTCGGACTACATCTTTCTGACTCGAATTCTGCTTATATTTACAAACAATTATTCGCAACCATTCAGTGTTTGAGTTACGATCTGTCACGTCTATTTGAATACCCGAATAAGTCAACTCGCAAACAATTGGAAGTGACGTTTTTTGAAAATTCACTTCTTTCATTTTCAATGTAACTATTTTTTTAAAACAAATTCAAGAATCAAAACAGATAACCTTTAGCATTGAACACGAAAAATGTGTTTTTTTTTTTTTTTTTTCTAGAATTGATTGTAAATCATTGTATCCCAGAATTTTAAGGGATTAACTTTCACTTATGTAGAGTATTTGAGATTTGATTTTTAAGACATTGATAATGTTTTTTTTAGAAAAATTCAAACTTTGATTCATCGATGCTAAGATGTAAACGATTATATAATGGTCGTTAAAAGATTGTTGATTTGAACAAAGTTATTATCGTTTTTATAGGAAATAATAGATGAACCGAAAAATATATATCAGAAAAATTAATTTCAATTTTAGAGGTGATATTAATTTGTTTATTAATTACAGGTAAAATATTCATCATGGGAAACGCAGGCAGCAATCAAACTGTTAGTCATGGTAGCATAAGTAGTAGAGATAGTCATCGACTAACAAAAGATCATCCTCCCCCATCACCAGTTAAAAACGAGGGCCAAGCATTTGTTTTTGACAAGAAACCCAATCAAAAATTAGTTCTTCAATCATCAAACGAAGAAGAAGAGCCTTATTATACTAAGGTATAACTCGCAGTCCAAGTAATATTATTGTAACATTACTAACTCAATAAGCTTACAAAAATCACAGAACTACATTTTCAAAACTGTGTAGAATAAAATGTTGTTCATTTTCTACACACGGAAGCTGGGATAATATTTTACTTCAGACTAGTTTTTTTTCTGAGAGAGATAGATTTAATCTGTATAAAATATATTTAATTTTTCGTGTCTACTTTGTATAAATTCGATTTCTGGATTATGAGTAGCAGTAAAGCTTCCGTGTTTAGGGCAAAAAAACTGAAATAAGAGTGTTAATTTTGATTTCTTCATTCTTTGCAGAAAGAAATTAACGAATCAGAAAGCTTTGACAAACCACGACCAAGGTCGAACACTGTATCAGAAGGGCAAAAAATACCGGACAAAGTATTACCAACGGTTTTTAAATGGGAAGGGGGTGGAAAGCAAGTGTACATCAGCGGCACATTCACAGGCTGGAAAACCCTGCCGATGGTAAAAAGTCACGGAGACTTCGTTACCATAATTGACCTCCCGGAAGGCGAGCACCAGTACAAATTTTACGTCGACGGCGAATGGAAACATGACCCATCTTTGGTAAAATTCATACCACTTTCAGTTTTCATTCACATTTCCAGCTAAATATTAATTTAACATTTTTATTTATCGTAGAAAATTGTTGATAATGGGATGGGTTCAAAGAACAATTTGGTATCAGTACGAAAATCCGACTTTGAAGTGTTTGAGGCCTTAGCGAAGGACAGCGAGGGTGTGACTAGTAGTGCCCAAACGAAATACGGTCAGACGATGCCTCCGTCGAAACCTTGGGAGCCGATTGCAGGACCGCCGATTTTACCTCCTCATCTTTTACAAGTTATATTGAATAAAGACACACCTTTATCGGTAAATTCAAGATCAGTGTTTTTTTTTGCTGTAGGTTTGGTGTTATATTAATTTTAATTGAATGCACTTTTATTTTAGTGTGAACCAACGTTGCTACCGGAGCCAAACCATGTGATGTTAAATCACCTTTACGCCTTAAGCATAAAAGATAGCGTTATGGTACTCTCAGCGACGCACCGTTACCGCAAAAAATACGTCACCACGCTGTTGTACAAACCTATCTGAAAACTTCATTCCTATTTTATAAGCTGCGCTTTTACGCATGTATGGTGCCATTGAAACTTATTTACAAATTAATTTTAACGCAACACTTATACAATTGAATCGCCTGTGAACATAATGTCTGAAGCTCTTAAATTGTTTCTCAATTATATTTGTACACTGCGTTCGATTTAACACCAGCTGTGGCATGCAAATACGACTAATTGTAAATATTGTTGCAATTTCATTAATCTCCTTTCGAATTTTAATATTGTAAATTGAATCATAAAGACATTAAGGAGATGGAAAGAAAGAAAAATTGTGAGTTTTGATCTGCAATTAAAATGACTGTTATGTCTTATTTATTAGATTACTTGATAAAGAGGGTTTTCATTGACGGGTTTTGTCTTCGCCTTCTGTACCTTGTGCTAGCATTGTTGAGAACAACGTAGAGATTTTTTTCAAGGTGGAAAATAATTGAAAAGGATAAAGAATGGAAAAAATGTAAATGAAATAAACTTTTTAGGTGTTAATACATGTCTACGATCTTTGTTAGTTAGATTTCATTTTCACTGAATTTTTCCGAAAAAGCGAACGGAGATGAAGACCGTGTTTGGAGGAAGAACGAGCCCTTGGTCGAAGGCTCCACATGCTCTCCCATTGAAACACTGCGAGAACTGTCGCATTTTCCGTTTTTGTACGTGTCCCAGTCGGAGCACTGCTTTGATAAAAATCCTGTTTTGGTACTTATACTTTCAGTGAAGTATAAGTAAGATCGTCCATGACTGCAGGCTTCTTTAATGAGAACAACAACAACATTTTTCATTTGTTCTAAGCAAACAAAACATGTTGATTTCTTTTCGTACCAGTTATTTCAGGAACACAGCAGCAGCCAGGTTGAACAGGAACTCCAGCATTAGGATAAAAGTCCGCATGCCCCAGAGGATCAAAAAATCCAAGGATGCCTCCACAAGAATGTATGACGTCGACAAAAGTGGCATCAGTAGAATCCAGTCGACTATCCTTTGAGGCGAATTTGTGGATTACAGGAAAAGCAGGATCGAGTCCCGTGATTCTGCCCAGTTTGCCACTTTTTGAACTGTAACCTGCATTGCCTGCTACGTGTGCTCCAAGAGAATGTCCTGAATAGAGGCAAATTGTCATCAAATAAAAATAGGTACCTTTCAAAATGCAAGTTTTGGAAATTTCTATGTATCAGTTATTCATTGACTTTCTAAAAGTTTAAATTATTTGAAACAGTCTTTTCTTAAATTATGCAACAAAATCAACTCATCAATCAAAAATATTACAATTCAAATTTTTTGAAAAGTTGTTCACCTATAAAGTGTATATTTTTAGTTTTGATTCCTGTTTGTTTGACAAGTAGATCTATGAACCTGGCAGCATCCGCTCCTACTTTTGCTGTATTCTGCATCGGTCCCAAATAAAAAGTACTTGCTGCAAGAGGCTCCCAATCCACGAGAAAAACATTGTAATCAAAATTTTTCAAATAAGCTGAAAGCAAATAAAAATTGCAACTGTTTCGTTGTAATTGACAAAGAAAAACTTTTTCTTTCAATACCATCTTTCATCGAAACAAACGCAGCGCTATTGGCACTAGACTTCCACCCATGAGTGATCATTTTGGTTTTCTTCTTTGGAGAATAGGGTGATTTTCTTAAACCAGTTGTGTCATTTGAAAAAAATTTGATCCCCTTATCAGGATTAGATCTGAAAGATGAAAATAAACATTAAAATTATGAATAGTCTTACCGATAATTTAAAAATATATAAGTCTTTTAAATTCTCACTTTGTGTACAAAATGTAAGAAATAGGTGGCTCCAGTAAATTTTCTCGCATCTCATTAACATGACCTTTTAAAACTGCGACTTGTAATTCACCATTTCCATCGGGGATAAACATCCAATCTTCTCCGTACCCGTCATATTTTTTTGTCAGTTCACTCTCATAAGGCCAGACATTCGCCACCGAACCGAGGAGCACGAAAAATATGAGAAAAAACATAACTAGTCAGAACAAGTGTGAAACGAAATTTAAGGAGTTGTCAGGCACGGTGCTTTTATAAATCCTTGCCAGTATCATTGCGCTAGCCTTCGGCCTATATTTCCGGGCATTATCGTCGCACAAACGTTATCCGAATTATAAGGAAACAAAGTTAAAGCGCACGACTGTACGGCAAATTCGGTCGCAGCTTGATAATTGGTATCGCGCAATTAATTCTGTTCGACTGGTTTTTATACAATGCTTTATTTTAGTTTAAGTGTATAATAATAATCATCGTGCAAAGTGAATCCGCAGACATAATTTAGAGTAGACAATAAGAATAGATATACAAATCCACAAAGTTCCACAATTCATCGCTTATCTTCGGTTATCAATATATTAAATTCATTTCATTCGTTATAAAAAAATACATCACCACCATAAAAATATGGTATTAAAAATCTTGATAAAGTAAAAAGGGAAGAAATTGTAATGTATTTCAATGATTTCATTTCTCGAAGAATGTTCAAAATGATGTTTCAGTAGCCCCAACGTAGTTTTGTTTACGAATACGTGATAACGGTGAATACCGTTGAATAATTGTACCAAAATTTCCTCTTAAATTTACCCTTCGGATCTAGAAACAAATTATTCATTGATCAGAAAGAACTAGTGATTTGTATCATTAATAAGAACATATCAACTCACTGTAATCCAAAGTATTCACTCCATATTCTGCATCGCCGTGCCCAATAACCAGTGGGATTTTTGGGAACACTTTTTTGAACGCACCAATTTCAATTATCTTATTATTGGTTCGTGCGTTGCACGCAAACATCACAGCACAGGTAAACTTCTGTAACTTGATCTTCTGTCGGAACTGTGTTAGTTCGTTTATCATAGCATTCTCCGTTCTGCAACTTTCTTTCAGAACAATCGACCAGGAATCCATATTCGGCTTCCATATTGAGATAATAATCAACTGTGTACGCATTTTACAATCGCGTGTTTTCGTTCTTCCGTTATACTTGCACACAAATAGTTCGTGTGTTCTGCCGCCTGTTAAGGACAGTGAATTTTCTGTCATCTCTTCCCTGGAAGCACAATAGTTGCAAATTTAACAACAGGAAATTTTTTAATCAAATCGATCTACATCGCTGTTAATTATTGCACCAACTTGAGAAAATGCAGAAAATCTCGTGCCTTTCCCTCAGAGTCTTCCTCGCTGAAAACTAACAGACACTTTTTCTTATCCTTATGATGGTTCAGAACTTTTTGAAGAAAATTTTCATTGATTTCCTTCTTTGCGGGCAAACAAAACACTTTGATATCAAAGTCTTTGAAATAAGGCAAGAACATGCTGCCGACTTGCTCGATCTCATTTGGATCGTTACTTGATGTTGTATATTCGATGTATACCACGTCGCAAGAGCGAGGCAACCTGGCGCACAGACAGCCTGAAATGTTATCATCTAAATTAATTCATAATTATTACTCAATATAATATATAATATGTTTGTAATTTAAAATATAATTCTGGAGAAATTGTGCATGACTTAAATGTAAATAATTTTGCTATCTTGAAAAATGAAACTCGACTGACATGTAGACGAAATCTGTCTGCTACTTTGACAAAAACAAATTGCAATCCTAGGCTTTATTCTTATCCTCTCAATTATTGTTTCAATTATTGGGGTTCCTTCAGGTGGGACGTTTGTTAAAAAGCTTTCTGGCCCTCGCAGCAATAATTCTTTTTCAATAGCTTCTTTCCATGCTCTGAAAGGAAATCATTTGTCTTATTATTATTAACACTTTTACGTGTTGTAAATTAAAGCAAACAACAAATATTGAAACTAAAAAAATTCAAAACAAAATACATCCATACAAATGAAACGGTTTGCTTACTTGCACACTATAGAAGAAGAGCCCAAAGTTTGTCCGTCAAAATATTTAAACATCATTCTAAATATGTCATAATTCAAAGCCCAGGTGTAATCGTTGTTCTCTGCTGAATTGTTTTCGACTGTACTGACATTTGCACTTTCCCCTTCCTTAGAAATCTCTTTCGCTTTTGATCTTGTCAGCCTCTGCTTTTTAGGATTACTCTCCATGGCAGACAGTTGTTATTACAGAATGTACTGATAATTGACAGGCCAGTACCGGTATAAAGATTTGCCTGGGACCTTTTATTTATTTCACCTTCAATGAATTTAAACTTAAAGTTTGTTGAGTTGTTTAGAACTCAAAAAAAACAGTCAAACAATACATATAGTATACAAACGCCGAGTTTTGTCATTAAACAGCTACTCTCGTGAGATGCGTAACAATGTGCACAATTTTCCAATGCAGCTAACCAAGACCTATGAACAAAGCCTAAAAAAATAATGATAAGAAAAATTATAATTACAAGAAATCGGAAAAAGCAATTAACAGTCTGTTAATTTTTCATTTTGTATAATCAGGGTTTTTAATTAAAAAAAAAACATTATTTAACAAATAAATATTTTTAACAAAATCATTAGTTTTTTATCGACCGTTTTTTTCAACAAAAGTTGAAACTATATTTGTAAGTTGTATAAAAATTGGTACCATAAGAATGTTAAAAACTCAAGTATCGAATGAACGATACCAAGTTGTTGAAGGTCACTTTGTAAATCTTTGTATTGAGAGAGACTATAAAAATTACTAGGCACATTGAGTCGATAATGTAGATTTTGATCGTATTTAATAAAGATGTAAACAAATGATAATTCATCTAAATAACACTAAATATTATTATAAAATATTATTATAAAATATAATTTAAAGTTCATTGTAAACAGATACACAACGCTTTCGCTTTCAAGAAATAGAATCAAAACAATGAATTCATAACATCAGTTTTGTATTTTATTTATGAGTCTTTAAATTTATTTCATGGTAAATGAAATATTTTTATAACAAACTTTACAACACTTGAAACTTCGAATAAATTGATATTAAACCTTTTGTAAATAATTATTTTTCATAATACAATATTTTCGTATTATTATTATGAAAAATATTTTTGACCTTCATGACTCGTCTCATCATGATTTCTAGAATTTTGGATCAATGTTGATTATTTTTCAGAAAATATAGAAAGTAAATACTATATATATATAAGCAGAAATCTTTTAAAATAGTGTTTAAAAAAGGCGTAGAACGAGTTTTGAGTAATCAAACCTCGACTAGATTACGCGCGGCTACTGACAAATACAAATGAAAACTTATAAAGACTGTATATCGCATGTGTATCGGTATAAAAGAAAAAGTAAATATTTTGAAAGCATGTTTGAAAAAGTATCATCAAAAAAACGTTTAAAAGGTAAAAAACGAAGTTAGGTTATGTGTTCCAACTTTTTCAACATAATAATTGTATAAAACACAATAATGAGTTTAAGTAAACATTTTATATTTTTCTAATAAAGATTTAAAATCATGTTTAAAACGAAGTAAATAAGTAATTATTGATTTGATAAATATTTTTAAAAAAATAACCTTAAAAAAACTATATAAAACATTGTTTATTTTTTTTATTTGTTTATTAATTTCGACGAAAAATTTTTTGATATAAACGATTTATGTAAATAATGCAGCACAATGAGGAGTTACATTTACGCAAATTTCATGGAAATCATTTACATAAATTATGGTTATCATTGGGTATTTTGTTATAGGTTTAATTCATTTTTGAATGCCAATTCAAAAATTGTCACTCACTGTTGTAAATTTGTTTTTTGTTTATAATCGCTTGCTTGGTTTTAATTCTGATCTACGGACTTAAAAAATTGTACACAAAGTCAAAATGCACTCTAGACTTGCAATTACAAAATTTTATGAAAGATCGACATGTCTGAATAAAGATAATACAGAGGAGGGATAGTGAAAAAACATCTTATAAACAATGTAAAAATTTATTGATCTCAAAACTTGACATTCGACGGCTTAACAGATATTATACTAATACTATCACAATAGACAATTATATGTTAAATGATGCGACGTTTGGTTCGCGAATTGAGTTTCATTTTTTTTTATATTTACTATCTTTATCAAACATATGGTTTAATAAAAATCAACAATCAGATATGTATCTCATAGAAAAATCGTTTGATTACAAGATCCACGTTGCGCCTAATTTGTTAACGATTTTTTTCAATATCCAATTTTGAATTAACTGATTTTATTTTATTCAACTAAATACTTAAGTACGAAGTAATATAGTTAAGGAATAATTAAAATGTAACAATGAAAAATTATTAGACAAAATTATTCAAAATATTTTTGTTCTTAAAATATGAAAACAATAAAATAAATTAGATTTTCTGAAGTAGGAAAATAAATGTTTTTTTCTGCGCGACTGGAGAATATGAAATGTTCTCAAAACATTTAGTAAGAACAACAACGTTCACAAAATGCAAGAAAATGCATTCAAAATATATTACAAATCGTCATCTCCAATGACACCAAATGCTCGATTTTCTCTCGTATCGTGCTCTATGGAACAATATTCATCTTCTGATGAAGATTTACTTGATTTACGCAAATATGTCGACGACAGCTTGTCTGTTATTCGCTTTATCATTGGTTCTGATTTTGGGGCAGTTTCTTTTACCTGAAAATGAATGCTACAATTAATCGTGAATTATGATATTCATTTAAATTCATCTTTCAAACGATACCAATATATATGATTTTGTATCGATTATATTTATCTCAATTTCACCCAACTCAAAATTTTTCTTACTTTTTGATTTCTTCTTAAATGTTCAGGTGAAGGAGACCCAATAAGAATCCGACTGTGGCCATCTCTCATAACATAAGTCCAAGGTTTTTTGGGCGAACCCTAAAAATAAGAAAAAAAATTATCGATTTATCTATATATACAATTTATTTAACATTGAAAAATATAAAATACCCATGGCTATCAAAGAAGATCGTGCGATTTTGAAAAAACTACAAAATTAAACAATATTTTAGAAGATTTCAGTTGAAATGCAGAAATAAAAAAATGAAAAAAAAAAGTTTAAAATATGCACTTTTCAAATTTTATTGACATACTCTTGAAACTACAGAATCAAATAAAAAACTCATTTGGATACCAAATTAGTTAGATACCGTCGAACTGTTAACATCAATGCCGCCATGTGTACGAAACAACCAGTGTTGCCAATTCTCGTTTTAGCATCGTGTTGCAGAAATTATAAATTTTACAAGAATAATGAAATCTGTTAAAAATTACTTGAAATTGCTAACCAAGCAACAATATTCGATTGCACCATATTTTCAAACAGTAATAACAAAAAATTAAGCCCATTTAGTAGGGTGCCCCACAATGCCCCTCTCAAATACGGCCCGCCTCGTACGATCCTCCTTAATAATTAGTTTTCTTACTTGATTTTTACTTCCTGCAACATTTTTCAGCAACAATTCGTCAATCATTGACTGAATGCAAACAGACATTAAAATGGCCTGATCCGATGTCAATGATATCCAGGCTAAAGTGTTTTTAGCCATGAGGTACTCAACAGACAATTCGAAGCTGTAATCGGCAGTGTCATCATATTTATCTACACCCTAAAAATACATAACAATAAAGCTAATTTATTTCAACAATTTTCAGAATTAAATGTTTCAGGTCTGATTTTACTTGATCAGATCGAAAATCTAATTAGGACTATTTCCAGGTTTAATAAGAGGAAGATCTATTAAATATATCCTGATAATTACACACCGTTTATGTAAATGATTTACATGAAATTTGCGTAAATGTAACTCCTTATTGTGCTGCCATATTTACATAAATCGTTTACATCAAAAAATTTTTTGTCGAAATTAATAAAAATCAAAAAATAAAATTTTTGGTTTTTCAAAACTTAGAACATTCAAAAAAATTTTGTTGCTTGTATAAAATTTATGTAAATAATGCAGGTCAATGCGAAGTTAGTTTTGCATAAATTTTTTGTATAGCATTTATGTAAAGTTTACACAAAATTTACGTAAATCTGGCTATCACGGCAGTTCTAACGTTTTTCCGTTTTTCATCTTTTGAAGTTTGAAACATAAAAGATCAGAATATTTACATTACGCACAGTGGTAATCCGCCAGCATCGCATGTGAGTCACTTTGATTACAAACTCCTTTTCCGCCTGTCCTTCTGCGGATATCCTTAAGTTCAGTTCATTTTTTCCGATAGCTGCTCGTACAATTGTACGTGACTCTGGATAATCACAATAACAAGGGGCAAAATGTACATATCCGTAGTATTTCAACGTCCGTGCTATATCGAGATACTAGAATAAAAAACAATGAGATTTAGAGATAAAATTTATCTCCTTTTCATAAATCATTTTGAATTAGTCAGTCACAAATTGTGATTATTGTATTATTGTAATTCTTTTTGATAAGAAATACATTATACGTACTTTTCTTTCTTCATTATTCTCTTGCAAATTTTTAAGTCGACTTCTCAAATTATGTGGCACCAAAATACGCCCTGTTTCAATATCCGCGACCGCTTGAATGTACAACAAATTTCTCACAACCGTGTTGTTTGTTGTTTCGATCTCGGACTCAGTGTCCCAGTACCATGTGCCAAAAACAATCCTCACATCTTCTCGTAGTATATTTTTCAGTGTTAATAGAGGCGATTCAAATTCCTGCATTTTGCGTAATACTGCAATCAAATCAATAACGAAATTATCCAAAATTTGTATTACATATTTTTTGAAACTAATTCTGTATTATCTTTGTTATTCATTTTAACATGAAAAATTATGTAATAAACAATTTTTAACTTACTGTTAGTATCACCATTTTCCTCGTAAGTCATTACGAATAATGAAAAAAATGAATCATATTTTTCCGGTATTTTTAAATTTCTGCAAATTTTCTGCAAAGGAAGAGCATATAACAGGATCAAATTTAATTGTTGAACGAAATTATTTTTAAAAGAAATATAAAATTACATTTAATATTATTCCTGAATGTTCAGCAACAGTCACATTGAGAATTATTTTGCGGCCATTTAGAAGGAAAACTTGCAAGTCCTCGCAGGTCATGGAGTAACCAGCGGTTTCAATTTGTGCGTTCAAAAGGAAGCCATTAAGTAGTTCTGAGCGGTTGATCTCTGCATTTTGGCCGATCATTTGGATGTATTTTTCTAATGCCAGGCGTCTTTCTTCCTGTTGATTTATTGTCAAAGGGAAAAACTTTTTTGGCGGAAAAGGCGGCAAGCTGACCTCCAAATCTTTGTCTAGTTGCTCGTGTAGATTCAAAAGTTGTTTGTATCGGACGATGCAGTGGAAGAGACCATTTATGTGGATGTTGTACCCCTTTTAACAAGTAAAAAAGAACATAATAATTATACACTGATTCTACACACTGAAATTTTAAATTGAAATAATTAATTGCGCAATAATAATATATAATTTTTTAGTGTATCAGTTTGTTTTTATTAGGAAATCTAAATTTCCTCAAACCCGTTTCCGCCTATATCTTGAGCAAAATGTTTTCAAATTAATTTTTAAAACTACAAATTTTATTTTATAATTTACCACATAAACGCTTCCAGTGTTTTCAATAAACTCCTGAGTGTCTGGAATGGAAAAGTGCATGATGGTGAGTCTGTTAACAGTTTCTACTCAAACCATCTCCTGCAACAAATAAAGAAAAAAAAGTAAAACAACAAAGTTAGAAATAAATTTAGAGAAGGAATATGTGTTAATTATGTGCTAAAATTGTACCTTGTTGAAATCGATCAACTGTACAATCTAATATAAGTTACACTTATTTTTTATTTCACGAATGTTACAAAATATTTAGTAAACCCAGTTGAACAGAATTGAATTGTACCACCATAAGAAAACCATGATTTAAATCCAGTTTTTATCTAAGTTGTAAGGATTTGCATTTTCAGTTTTACTTTTCAACAGGAAAGCTAAGTTTTCCGAGAGATATTCAGAATTCAACAACCACGTAACCAATGAAACTGAAGATCACGCTTAGAAAGTTGTCAACACCTACACAACGTTCCTTTACTCCAACGCAGTTCTGTTTCAATCGCGCATGAATAAAAAAAAACACAGAACACTCAACTTCATCATCCATGACCAGTTTTATCGTGATGTAATTTATTACCGTACAAATTTGATATGCGGATCAATTGAACATTAACAACAAAGCAATCTGTACAAGGAAGATTAAATCCCTTTCACTTATACATTTTTTTAATTTAATTTTGACAGATGGCAAGTTTAAAGAAAAGCAACTATTTTTCTTCATATTGTTTCGTTTCTTGTACATTATTCATTTTTTGCAGTCACTTTTTTATTGATTGAGCAAATGCAAAAAAATATATGCGATAAAAGAAGAAGAAAAAAAAAAATTTTTTTTACGAAATTAATTTCTTGTAATCTTTCAACACTATCAAATTGAGTCAAACTTTTCACTTACAATTATTGTTAATTATTGATATTCAATTAATATAAAACATGAAATTCAAAACAACCACATCTGTGACTTTGCAGCAGCAAAGAGTTTATCAATTTTGTGCTTGGGAAAAAATGATTTGTTCATTCTGTTTATCTAATCTAATTGGTAAAAATAAAAAGCTATCTGGAACTAACTTCATTCAACAGAATAAACTGTTTCTTTTTTTTTTAATATTTTCTTTTTATAAATGACGAAATGTGTTAAACACAAAGATTCATCATCCCTTTATTTTCGTTAGATCTGGAAGAACAGCTGGAAAGGTAATTCAGAAATCATGAATGACAAATTAAAAAAAATTTTTAGTCAAATTAAAACACTGGACATTCAGTGGGAACCGGCCATACTCACCCTAATAATTGAAGTTGAGAATTATCCTGCAACTTTTTTTGGACGGATCCATACGAAATGAACTCACTCGTGAAAAGCCGTAGAATGTTTGAATGAGCATTAGCATTTCCACGTGATAAATGTGTTGATGTTAAGTAACCGTGTGATCTCAATCACTGAGTTGGTTGACACTTGGAACACATTTTGCCCAAAAACAAATTGTGTGTCAACATGACATTATGGCCTGTGCGAACCGCATAGGATCGCACTTAAAATGGCAGGGCGAATTTGCAACTGGGGAGGGAACGCAAGACTAAAGCACCGCCGCACGATCTCCAGGGACGTATCAACAAGTGGCACCAGTGGTGTCAAAAACAAAAAATTCCTAAAATATGAAAATAACCAAAATTAAATGAAGAAAAAACATTTTAAGGTGATGTGTAAGGTCTGCTGCCACGAAGTTAGGGACTTTGTTTATAAAAATTAGAGTAATTGTTGTTTCTCAAAATACGGAGAAGAGCGCCATTCAATAACAATGATTTCTACGATTAACCTCCACATCGAAAACTAGAAATCATTATTTGTCAATGTTTTATGATAAAAGTTGAATTTTTATCTATAGGAATGTGTATTATTAATTTTAATTAAAGAAATCTGTAATGTCGGTAACTCCCGGTTTCATACCACCTTAATACTATAAACAGAAATTAAAAATCATACTTAATTCATCCGGAAAAAGAATGGAATCAAAACTTAGTCGGTAAGGTCATTTCCATCTTTAACAGTTGTCAAACCGAACAGCTGATGATGAATCATCTACTGTGATGAAAAAAAAAACTGAATGTCGTAGATCTGGGATAGCAGCCGCTACATAATCAGACAAAAAAACAATGTCAATCTCTGTTCTTTCTCTGTTCATTCTCTCGGACGGTTTAGCATTTAATTCTACAGCTGACAACATTGATGATGTGAATACAAATCTTCAGTCTCAAGATGCAGAGCAAGCTTTTGTGAAACGTTCAACAATGGACAGATAAATTGAACAATAAACATCAGGTACAATTCCGCCACCTCTAGGATTGTTCTTGCAAACCAAGTGTAGATATTTGTGAGTGGTTTGCCCCTTCCCCAACATAGTGTTAGAGTTGTAAATTGTAAACATGGATTTTTAGTGCGCACATACGGCTGAGACTGTCGACGATGTCAGCTCTGAATTAAAACACCTATCTGAACGCTTGTCAATGTAAAGTTTTGACAAATCCTGCACCCTCTGGGCCTCCAGTCCAAGCAGCCAAGATGTACTGCACCCTCAAGAGGTGGTAAGTTTGATTGCGAATTTGAACCAGTGGTCTGTAAATTTTTGTTTTCCCTAGATTGAATAATTTTTGTTATTATTTTCAGTTTGTGCAAACGGACGGCAGTTCGGGCGTTAAGCACTGGCGAGATATCAACCGCCCTGCGTCCTTTTTACTTCACAGTACATCCTGATCTTTTTGGCCAATACCCTGTACAAAGAGTAAGCAACAATGAACTTTGCTTTTCTTGACAGTTATAGTCTTGTTCAAATAAAAAGCAACGACGATAATCATAGTGACACTTATAATGTGTTTTGTATTATTTCTCAAAATGTGTACTTTTTTTTATCTCGCGTTGTTACAATGATGAAATCATTCCTTCGTTCTCTATGTTAGAAATTATCATTTAGAGTCCCTGACGCAAATGAATATCTATGCAAAGATGTATTATTTAAACGTGATATCTTCTTTTGTTAAAATGAATAGTAGTAAGATAACTGCGAGTACGTTATTTTACTATCATTAATAAAAATTCTAATTTATTACATTTGACCGCTTAGATATGCGTATACACAATTGTATTAGCGAGAATTCATTGAAATTTCAATCGTGAATAATCACTGTCGATCAGAAAACAATTAAACATTATCTCTGCTCTATATTTTATATTTATTTTCTGTTTTTGTTTATGTTTTTTGTTCTTTTTTTTTGTAGAAGTGAGTGGAATTAATATGTTTTGTAAGATATGAAGTGAATAGGACTTTTATAAAGATGTTCACTTAGATCTGAATCTGTTTACACGGAGAAGTGGAATAATAGAATTCTATTAATAAATGACACTGAGGTCTTTATGCTGTTTTTGTGTTAGATGAATTGGAAAGTCAGAAGTTTATATACCGCGAATTTCAACACTAATATATATGTGTACCCTGTCTTGAATGATTAGTGATGTAACGAATTATTCAAGCACACGTAAATGTCGCGTATAAGCAAAAACATTAGCTTATTCAGATCTCCTAAATATTAATCTATCCGAACTGATTGAATTGTAAATTATGACACCTGATTAAGCACATTAATTACAGCTTATTCCCAAGCGTATTATAATTAATTTTCATAATTTTCTTTTAATTCTTTTCTTTTTTTCTTACATTTGTATAGATGTATGTTAATGTATATTGGTATTAATTTTGCCAGACGGTCAATGAAAATTCTCTAAAACATCTGAGCTCGATTTTGGAAAACATGCAACAGAGGAGGCCTATTCGGCCAACCACATTAATGTTTTATCTACGCTCGAAGGATGAGAAAGAAGCGAAGGCTGGAAAATTTACGATGGTTAAGATCCAGATTATTGACAAGGATTTAAAAAAAACTATCCAGTCTATTTTAAAAACGTGTAATTTGCCAACCGAGTTTCTTGACAAGATCAAAAAAAAAGAAGACCCAAAGATTGAGACTCAGAGACAGTGGCGGAAAAATCGACGAGATGGTGAGATTGACTTTAGTGAACTTGAAGATGATCTGTTTTATGCTTCCATCATTATGAAGAGGAAAATTAGTACCGAGCCTGACACTTTGAAGTGAGAAACTGATTTAATAGTTAAGAACATTTGAAACTATGAAGAAATTACTAAATGAATTTAAATTCTTTTTAGAGCATACTTAGATAAACACGTGAACGAAGCTCATATAAAATTGGAAGCCTGCAAACCAGTACGAGAAGAAGTAAAAAAATTGCAAGAAATTCTTAAGACTAAATTAGGATTAAGGGATATCATTTGGGATTGCGGCTGGAACATCACGCACTATCGGGGATGCCTTTTGTCGTTCAACAACCTAACTGAGCATCATCCAGAACCGATGAAGGAACTCAAAAATCGAACCTTGGTTTTTGCCAATGACACAGGGATCGGAGTGGAAGGAAACATAATGCTCAACTCTGGCGAAGTGCGCCACAATTGGCTAGATGTAATTGATGAACCGTTGAACTAAATTGTAATTTCAAATTTTGTTTCTCACGATTTTCATTAATCGCATTTGTGTTTGCAGTTCATAAAAAATATCAAAAAACACGACCAGGTGTTGCTGAGGATTCCAGCATTTGAGAAAGCGATGTCTCAGGTGCTCCTGGACATTAAAGTTGGCCGACGGTGCGTAATAATTTAACTTTGTCATAATACGATAATGATCAGAGTGTCGTATATGTGCAGGAAGTTTATGCCTAGAGTGATGGTCGATCAGTACGAGCACCAGTTACGTCAGTTGGTGACGACCTTGTCAGACTATCGAGGACGTAAGAAATATCCCAAAAGTTGGCCCGAAAGTTTTTCATCGTTTGAAATTGTGATAGAAGCGTTAGTACTCATATTTTCATTTGAATATTTGATATAATCATATGATTCCGTCGTTTTATAATTTTTAATGCTTTTTTAATGTACATTTGAACACTTTTATAAACAAACTAATTTTCATTAAAAATTTAGTGATCAATCGTAGTGGTCAATAGTTAAATGCGTAAAATAACTACATTGTAATTTTCATTTGTCTGATTATATAGAGAGGCTGGTCCTTTGATGTTATCACCCACGGGACAGTTTATAGTACCGTCTTCATGTCCTGGTTTTCTACTGGTGAACTTCATATCAGAAAATTTGAATGAAGCTGCTAAAAGATTAGCTCATTATAATAAGTAAATTTAATTTTTTTTACGTAAAAAATTTGAAACTTTGAAATTTACACCTGGATTTTTGATTGATTGTTATTTATTTTCAGTATAAAACACGTGGAACGGGAACTCCATCAAAGGGTGATAAAAGAATTGAATCTTGCCGCTTTGAACAAAGACGATAGCATAACGCCGGACCTCATGATTCAGTGTTGCGAGAAATTAATCTTGCACAAAAATGTTCTTTCGCCAATGTTAAACGGTGTTTTGTTGTGGGTTACGCATTATTACTCTATCATGAATGACGGAGTTCTTTGTATACCATGGGACTGGAATTTGTAATTTTATCATCAGTACAAAGTTCTACACCAGGTTTGATGCAGAAACGTGAACCTAATCGCGAACAAGAATTAATAAGTAACTTTATTATTTTTACTTTGTTACTTTGCTTTTTTTGTATTGTACAATCAACTTTTATTATAATGAAATTTCATCAATCAAAATGAGCATTTAAAAAATTGTACCTAAATCGTGAACAATTCCCACTCACATTTTGCTCTCAGATTTAGATATTATACAGAATATTTTATTACATGAAAATTATGAAAGAATGTAAAAGCCATAATATCTGCGGCTTTCGGTAATAACCAGTAAAGAGTTTTAAAAAAATGTATTTTAAAATTATAGCTAATCGAATGTTCAAAATTTTCATGTCGATATTGATATTTTCATTTGATAAACGTGAATTTTTTATGTAATAATAATATTGACTGGTAATTACTGAAAACTACAGAAAAAATTCAGTGTTGTTTAACTGAAAACAATTTCATAAAAGATGTACGACTCACGTACAGTGAATTGTTCACATTGTGAAACAAATTAGTCTGTATCTGTTGTTATCGAGCAATTTTTTCAGCCAATTCAACTGAAAAAATGGACTTCATTTTGAATATAAACCAATATAAAATTGTATTATAATAATTTAGCGAATTATTGTTTTTAGTGTAATGTTGTATATTGTCGATCTCAACGAATGTCTAATAAAATATTGCATATTGCGGTTGTATATAGTATATAGTCTGAGGAAAGTTGTATTTTTATTTAGCCATGCAAATGGTGTATTGTATGATATCCTACCGTCAATATAGGAAATATTTTTAATCTTTTAGAAGTGTCTTTATTTAACCCAAGTTGTTTTAAATACAAAATAGTTAACACAATTTTTTACTAATCATGAGATCGTAAAATTATGACATATCTTACGATTTAACTAACCAACTTCTGAAACTTTTTTAAAAATGGATAGTAACTTTTCAGACACTTGCCACTTATTTATTGTCTTGCGTTACCAAGGTGATGAGCGTCAAAAATCAAGTTATACTCTGCACGCCAATTTAGGGTTTTCATAATTCCTATCAAAAATGGAGATCAAAGATTTGGAGTTGCAGGGAATAATATCCTTTAACGGTAATGCTTGATCGAATATTTGTTATACTTTCTCAATCGTTCTGCAATAATGATGTCATGTACATCAACTTTGGTACACTATAAAAATGTAAGATTACATGACTTTTCAGATTAAATTCAACGTAATACAAAATTCATGTAAAATCTGGAAAATTGGCTATTTTCTTTGCAACCGAATGTAATTTTACATCCCTAATACAATTTTACCGTATCAGAAATATGTCTTTTATGAAACCAAATTTTAATTGTTTACAAAGGGTAATAAACATAACATATATAGTGACGATCTATAGCTGGTTAGTGTAGGAATGCAAATGTGAACACGCGTAGACATTTTTTAGAGTGATATCGACGCATGCTTACATTTGCATACCTATTCAATCCAATGTGACGAGATAGGAAAAACAAAACATTCTTTTTTAATGACAAAATTCATATAAATCATACGTGCATTTTAGAATATAGTTCAAAAGACTTTCCTTCAAAATTAAATTTCTACCGAGAGAATTTTCACAGGTGCAACAAATAATACATTAAAGCTGCACCCGGGAAGAAAACATATCTTATATCCCATGGGCAACAAAATTTCGATAAAAAATTTGGAAACGTCAAATCAACGTTTTTTGGTCGGTCATACGAATCTTATTTCCGCTTTAAGTGTATCTCCATGTGGAAAATTCGTTGCTTCTGGACAAGTCAATCATCTTGGTTTCAAGGTTCAACTTATTTTCCTCATAAGCTATATAGTTATATAGATATAATTTGTTTTATTCTTGCTTTTGTGAATTACATTTTACTTTAATTTTTGTTATGACTTCTTTTTCTTAAGGCTCCTGTTATAATTTGGTCGTTCGAAAGTCGAGAAATTATAGATAAATATGAGCTTCACAAAGTCCGAGTTGAAGATATCTGTTTTTCTTGTGAGAGCAGTTTTGTTATAAGCTTGGGTGGCAAAGACGATGGGAACATTTTGGTTTGGGACATACAAAAAAAACGTCCAGTATGTGGTATGTAATTGGAATAAATGTTCAACATTTGTTTAACTCCATTGAAACAAATTGTTGTTTTTTATCAGGAACCATAGCGAGTACCGATATCTCAGGAAACACCTTCAAAATTATGAACACCAACACGCGAGAAGCTTGCTTTGTGAGTGGCGGTGAGAATATATTGAAACTCTGGCAGATCGATCCTGTGTCAAGAAAATTACATGGATATGAAATCAAAGTCGGCAAGCTCAAACGAAAATTTAACTCTATTGTGATAGACGATAAAGACGAATTTGCATACTGTGGAACTAGTACAGGAGATATAATTAAAGTCAGGTACTTATAATAGTCCAAATTTTGTTCACAATTTTTACAGTCATTGTTCATTGTTCAACTAAATTGTGAAAACTGAATTCAAAAACAAAAGTTTGAGTTATTCCAATTTAAAGTTGGACTCTATCTAACTATTTAAAATTATTTCATTTTGTAAACTAAAAAATCAAAAGTCAGATATTGTTATTTTATAACAAAATCTAATCATTGTTTCTACTATTAATTATTCTACGGCTAATTATTGTTTCTTTATTGAAAAAGATAATGCTGCAATGGAAAATTTTATCTTGTGAATAGTTTTTCTATAAATTCAAAATAATGATTCAGGTTTTTATGGCACAATCGAGTCATCACTGACCCTGACTTGTCAAATACGTGTAGTCAGGCTGAAAACATTCTTTCTTTGCTAAGATCAAAAAAAAAAAAATTATAAACGTCAACAGTTTTTCGTTGATTCTAACGTTTTTTTTTATTATTGCAATTTTTTTCAGATTAAATAATGATAACAAAATAACGTCATTTTATTTTTTGCTGCATCTATGAAACCATCTTTAAAATAAGAATCGAATTAATAATGTATGGTTTTGTTTTAAAGACTAAACTTTAGTGAAGATTTAAACAACTCAGAACCAGTGCATCTTCCTGTGATGTTAGACTGTTACTGTAAAATATCGAAAGACCTCAGAAAAAGGAAAAACAATATCGGCGATTTGTACGAAGGAGGAATCAATACAATTTTACTTCTCAATGGAGCTTTGATTGTCGGAGCTGGGGATGGAACCGTAGAAATGATAGAAATTGTCGAAGAAGAGAAAAAAAGTATTTCAAATAAGAAACGAGTCGTTGTGAAGTCTCCAAATGTTCCCAGAATAAAAGTGGTATTTATCGAGATCAATCGATGAAAAAAAAAGTTTTAACGTCAAATCAAATTTTGTCAATTCATTCAATAACTTGGATTCCATCTTTTACCAGACTAATGAAAATTTTGAAGTTCAAAGAAGTTAGCATGATTTGAAAAAAAAATTGATTTCATTTACTAGATTTTATTTTTAAAAAATTATAACAAAACATACACACAACAATTAAAAATATTTTAAGGCTTATTATTAGTAAGGTGGATACATAATATAATGAACATAATTATTCACATTTTAGTTGGCTAGACAAAACACCTTTAGCAGTGTAACTTCAATCATTAGAATTGGGGAAGATATTCTTGTCGGAACTGTGATGAGCGAGATTTATAAGATTAATCTTATAAACTTTGCTATTACTTTATCTATCACTTGTCACACTTACGCTATTTATGACATTGCTTTTCCGAGGTAATTCCAAACAGCTGAAATTAATTATTTTCTTATAAATTATATGAATTATATGAATAAAAATGACTTTTTCTTCGGTTACAGCAATTATTCTGAAGTTTTTGCAACAGCGAGTTATAATGATATCCGACTCTGGCAATTGGAAACGCAAAAGGAACTTCTACGGATAACAGTACCAAACTTTATTTGTTACAGTTTATGTTTTTCACATGATGGAACCATGATAATATCTGGTATAATTTTTATTTTGAAGAAAAGAATAAAATTCAGTACATATTTAATATTGTAAAGAGATTAATTTTTTATACAGCCTGGAACGATGGCAGTATAAAAGCCTTCACTCCACAGACTGGAAAACTGATTTTTTCCATTCACAAAGCTCATTTAAAAGCCGTGACAGCTATAGTTGTTGTTAAAAAAGGTGACAGAATAATTAGTGGAGGGTGTGATGCTCAGGTACTGTTGTTGTTTCTTCTTTCAAATTTTCTTATCATGAAAAAGGATTTAACCATTTTTAAATTGTGATTATAAACCAAATTATAGATCAGAATTTGGAGCGTAAAACCGAAAGTTCAAAGATTGTTAGCAGTTTTGATAGAACATGCTGGACCAATCACACATTTGGATATTTCCAATGATAATTTGTTCGTCGTCAGTTCCAGCACAGACGGAACATGTATCATATGGGATATCGAGTAATAAAAATGATCATTTTTAAACAAACATACACAAAATTTTCTTTTATAAATCAATTAAACAAAAATTCATTGCTTTAACAGAAAAGAAGTACGCAAACATGTTATAATGGCAAAAACTATGTTCACATCAGCCATCTTTGCCCTGCATGGCACTCAGATCCTGACTTGTGGTAGTGATCGGAAAATTGCCTACTGGGAAACACTAGACAGTAGTTTGGTTCGTGAGTTTGAAGGCTCAAATTCATCGTCGTTGAATTGCATCGATATCACAGCAGATTCTCGTAATTTTGTAACCGGCTCTGGCGATTTTATGGTCAAATTCTGGGACTACCAGATGGGGGAAGTATCCCACATTGGTTTAGGTCACGCGGCTATGATAACAGCTTGCAAAATTAGTCCTGATGGAAAGAGCATTGTTTCGGTCAGTGTTGATGGTACAATCATGATTTGGAAGTGTCCTCCTAATCTGAGTAATTTTGACCTTGATGATACTGCTAGTATCCGATCGAGTGCTGGTAAATGTGAAAAAGTCACAATTCGATCGGATCGGAGAGGAAAACAAATTGAAAATGTAGACCTCAGTTCCAGATCTAATGAAACAGTCAAAAGTGTTCATAAAGGTGATTTATACAATTTGCAATGAATGCTGTTTAAGATTGTTGGAAAATAATTTCAAAATTTTAGAAAAAAAAAAACAAATACTCATGGAAAGATTTTTTTCAGGTGACCCAACATCGACTCCTTGTAATCACAATCCATCTGAACCAAATCAAAATGTCTGTACATCTAAAGAGGATCAGAATGCCCATTCAAGTAAATATATAAAGAAAGCAATTGTCTCAAACTCATCCACTCCAAAATGAAACGAATGAATTTGAATGTTCACTTTTTTGCAAATGTATTTTATACTGGAGCTTTTAAAAGAAATACTCTATAAATAAAGGGATAACAAAAACTTAATTCTTAACTTAGTACACTTTGAATAAATATCGCTTAAGTCCACAATATTTAAACAGTTTGGATTTCTGTATTACTGCTGGAAAATTAACCCCAGGCTTGAGTTTTGCAATAATGTATGACGAGCTTTCCATCCGTTCCATAACAGTCGTACAAATTTTTCACAGTCTGATCCGGAGGCGGAGAGAATGTTTGATTAATATATAAAAACTGAAAGGAAAATGTTGAATTGTAATTTCTGTTTGTTTAAAATCAAACCACACTTTTGTCCAACTCACCAGTTTCTCGTTCAGTTCCAACTTGAGATATTTTCTAATGAAGTCTGAAATTCTCCAGATGGCATAATCTTGTCCTACTGCCCATTTTTTTTTCTTCATAATTGGCGCGTTTCCCGTTGCTTTAAGTAATATATCAACTGAAAAGGAACAATTTTTATAGTTTTAAGTAACAGAAATACAAACAAAAATTTTCTACAGATAAAATCACAGGATACAAAAATTGATTGGCCATAGCAAACTGATGGAAACTGGCAGTGTTGGGGGTGGATTGGTAAAACTTGTTATTGCATCGAAAAGCTTTTCGTGAAATATTGGACACTTTTTTGCTGCTGTTCAGCTCCTTCTCCCACCCTTATCCCACCCCCTGGGGGTAGGGAGAAAGACACGTGTTTTTTTTCACAATTTGAACATTTTGTTCCAAGAATTTGAAAAAATGTTTCAGACAAAAGTTACGTATTTTGATACAAGGAATCCGAATCTGCAATAAAAACTTGGGATTCTCATTTATCTTTTTGAAGCTACCTATGTCGTCAGGTAGATTTTCAAAAAATATTTGACATATGTTTTTTTGTTTTTCCACTTTGATGGGCATGTCTCAAGATATTAGACCGTTCCGGGACTCTTGGGATACCCTGTATGTATTCAAATTGCTTTTCACAAAAATATGATTTGTTTAGCTGGAACGATTAAGATTCGAAAATCATATTATTCTGATTTTGTCAAGCGACAGTTTTTTATGTGAAAATATTCATCTAAACTATGAGTTTTAAAAATCTATTTATTTTTGTGACAGACTTTTCTTCCAAGAACAACAAGCAAAGAAACTGAAACAAATCAAGCTCAATTATTCATTGCAAAATAATCAGTAATATTTACTTTTGGTTTTATCTTTAGCTGGATTCTGTTGAGACTTGTCGTCATTCTCGGTGGTGTTATTTTCTGGAGAAGCAGTTTCAATATTCTGGAGTGCTTCGTCTGGCACAGTGTTTTCTGGACCTTTTACTTCTTGCGCCGTGCCTTCTGCTACAGTTTCTGTTTCCTCTTTATCAGCCATATCCAATGCTCAATTATCTCAAACGATCTACAAAATTGGGTGTTCACATTCTCTACCAAATCGAATTAAAAACAGCAAACCAAAACATTCAGCAACAGCTGCTACCTTCAAGATGTAACATAACGTCTCATTCGCATCATGGTTATATTCACGTCATGTCAAATTTTGTGAAAAGTAAGCCAAAGTATTCAGAGAGGGCAATGTTGTCACGTCCTGACACATAATCTTCCATTGTATTCAATTTTTGATTGGTTTTATGTTTTTTGACGTTATGATCAGTGACATTGAGATGTTTCGAAATGTTGTTTTGAATTAGTTTGTGAAATGATTTTTGTTTTTTCGTATGTCGCCTATCAAAGTTACCGATTGAGTCGGTAAGGTAGATTCACCGACGGTAACTTGCCGCCATAAATTTTCACAATGTGTTTTTATCGACACTACAATTATTTGTTTAGTTCATGAAGGTTCGTTCGTTAAAAGAGAAATCGTACCAGTAAACTTAGCACTTGGTATGACGAAAGTCTGTCAAATCTTTCCACAGCCATAACCACAAAAAAAAAAGGGTCGTTCGTCAGGATGTAACACTCCCTGATGTTTGTCCGAGGCTCAGTCTGAGATTGTAACCTCTTGTATGTAATTTTCATAGTTCGTCGTACTGTCGCAGTTCTGAGTTCTGGTACTACACACAAGTACTATGTCACTCGCTCTCTCTGTTCTCAACATCTCCTTGCTCATTTTTTGTACTTGTCACACAAATGTCAAATAACAAGTTACATTTCAAGGGGCGTATTGGTCAGCGAATGGTCGATTTTTAGGTTAATTAAAGCCTGTGAAATATGCTCTCTCTTTGTTCTACGATCTTGGTGACAGCAACCAAAAAATCACGAGGTGAAATATCGATAGCCTAGCCGTGATATCAAAACAACAGTTGATTATATTTGTCATTTGAAATAAAAGCCATGGGTGAGTTAATACAACAATTTTCTCTTCTTAAGAGTACCGATAAAAATTTGATCTTAATTTCTCATTTTGTGTGTTTTTATCAATTTTAGAAGATTCTGACAAGTGGCAACAACACTTGTCTCTGTTGAGAGAGCAATATGTTAAACTACATGCAGCCCATAGTGAGCTACAAAATAAATTCGCTGCGCTTAATTCAGGCATTGAGCAGTCCGGGTTTGTGCATAGCATATTATTAGCGGTCGCTGCTTTACACCGGCAAAATGACTACTATAGGTATGTTCTAATCAAATGATGAGCATAAAAATATCCTAACAATCTAATGTGAAAAAATTTAATTTGTTTGATTGTTTTAGTGACCTGACAATTAAACTTCAGGGAGAAGATGTTCCTGCGCACAAATTTGTTCTTGCAGCAAGAAATGAAAAATGGTCCAGTCTGCCGCTCAAAAGTGTTCTAGGTAAATGTTATTCGAATAAACAAGCTAATTCTAGGAACATGTATTAATATTTGTTCATTGATAGTTTGTTCAAACTTTGTTATTTTGTATAGCAAGAAAAATAATTATATGATTTTTTTTTTAGATTGGAGAGAATTTGATAATAACGTTAGCAGCGCATTACTCAAATGGATCTACACCGACATGATCAGTCAAGACCAATTGACTGTACAACTATTGGAAGCTGCATGTAAATTTCAGTTGACAGATCTCGTGGAAAAGTGCGAGGACTATTTAATTGGAACGGTGACCGTTAAAGACTGCGTTTCCATGTACACGACAGCAAAAGAATTGGGCGTGGAAAAGTTGATGGATTATTGCAGTTCGCTCATTTCGGCACACTGGGTATTTAAAACTGAATCAAATATTTTGTGTGTTACAATGTTCATTTTAAGTCATTTAAAGTCACGTTGTAACAAAATTTATTCGATCTTATTTTACAATTATTTAAACAAAAATATAGAGAAAGAAACAGTTTTGTAATTTTCATATGAATTGTTAATGGATAATGATTTCTAACTTTTGAGGTGAAGGTTATTTGTAGAAATCATTGTTTTGTCTACATCTTTAAAAAAAATGCTGAATCGCATTTTTTTCTCAGTGTTTTAGAAAATTTATTTTAATTTTTCCAAACAAAATCCCTAACTACGTGGCAGTAGACCTTAAATTAGAATATCTTTGTTTAAATACTTCCTCCAAAAATTATTTTAGGAGCAATTGACAGGAGAAGATTTCAAGGAAATGCCAGGACCACTTCTTTACCAACTACTGAAAACAAAAAGCAAGTACCCGCTTCATGCAGCAGTAAAACTCATGCGAGAGGATGTTGTGTTTTTGTACCTGGTGGAGCACAATGCCGAGGTAAGCATTGAACCTGAACCAAAAACAGTCATGCACCCTTTATTCTTCAATCACACAGCTCAACAATTAAGTATCGAAAAGTTTATCACAAGGTTCGAGATATTTACAAAAATACAATCTGTACAAATGAAAGAAGATGTTCGATCAATTTCACAAAATATTGTTCA
Source organism: Trissolcus brochymenae (assembly GCA_030523145.1). NCBI lineage: Eukaryota > Metazoa > Arthropoda > Insecta > Hymenoptera > Scelionidae > Trissolcus > Trissolcus brochymenae. The sequence goes on from JAQQRF010000480.1 coordinate 162,700, forward strand.
GTATGCTCTGCACACAAGTTAGCTCGATAATGAAGATGCCGAGAACAATGGAACCGTAAAGGTCTATGGAGCTGATGATGCTAGATTTGCCATTGCAGAGATGAAACTGACAGTAACAAAATTCGGACGGGCCGCTGGGCGAACCGTTGTTCTCGCCAACGAAGCAGCCTTCGTTGTACGCGTCCTCGTCCACTTGTTCCATGCTCTGCCAGCGTCGCTCGTTCGGATTATACGACGGTAGTGTGTACTTCTGCGGGGCACAACCTCGTTGCACAATTGTTGATGCTGAAAACAGAAAATATTCATTTGACCAGTGCACTCACAATCTATCACGTGAATGGTTGGTACGTGAACAATTGCAAAAACATTGCACTCACTTTCGTTACGAACTTTATAGCGTGTCGTGCGTTTCATGCACAAGGTCGAATAGGGACAGTAAACTTGGAACTGCGGACCACCGTCGAAGTGGGCACATAATTGACTCTGCTCGGTCTGCTCCGATACCCCTGGCAACACCGAACATTGATAACAATGAATTCCTCCTCGTACCAATCGCAAACTACCTGTAAACATATTTGAGTTTAGACAAAATTATTTCCATACACCGCAAGAATATTGTAATACAAATGTTATCATCAACTACTTTGAAACTTAATTAATTCTTCATTGTTTACAACCAATCAATATGAATATCTTTTTTTTTAACTTTCTCAAATCATTTGCTATTATATCTGTAACAATACATTTGTTGTAATTAATGTTTAGCTATTTGAAAAGAACTGGGTCGAATGAAAATACATAAGACTTACAAGTTACGATGAAAAGTAGCAACAGAACACTTGCCGCGGTCATGTTTAAAAGCGGACTGATGTATTTTGAGTGTTTTCTCGGCAAAACCACATCGCTCAGTTATCAACTTCCTTCTTGGCTGGATGTTGCTGAATTTGAAAGAAAAACATTGGAAGCAATTGTTTCTTTGTTCAAAGGATGAATTGTTGCGCAAAACGCAACAACCGAAAACGAAACGGTAAAGGAAGTACACACGCGACCGCAGTGTTTGGCAGACTGATCGATCGTGGCAAAAATGTCGCGCACTTGACCTGGTTCGAGTTGATAACTTTGAATGATCGGCACTTGCTCGACTACTCTATGGCAAGTGCGTATGCGTGGCCATGCGTGACATCACACGCCATGTCCGTTCCCCTCCTTTTCTCAAGCCCACTTCACTGACGAATCTTCACGCTCCTGTGCGTTGCTCTGACTTCGCGTTTTCAGCGTCCAACTATTTTTATCTTTTTTTTTTTTTAATTTTACAGATGCTTCTGTAACGGAATGCACTCGCTACAGTCTCTGAAATTATACACTCAAGCATTTATAAATCACGTTTTAATGTTTCTTGTTTTTTTTTTATTAAATTAAGTTCGTTTAATTAATGCATTGCATACATTGTATACAAAAATAATTTGTTCAATTATTGATATAAGGCGAGGAGATAATTGTAAAAGGATTAGGAAGGATTTTTAAAAAAGTATGGGAAGGGAAGGGGATACCAGAGGATTGGAAAAGGACGGTGATTGTACCATTATATAAAAAGGGAAATGAAGAAGAAACAAAAAATTACAGGGGTATTTCTTTATTGGTAACAGCGTATGGGGATGGAAAAAGAGAGTTGAGCTGGAAAAGATACAGGAAAATTATTTCAGGTGGATTTTTGGTTTGGATTTTCATACGCCGAGATACCTGATTATGAAGAAACTAATGATATATATACAAGTACAATAAAATTATATACTAGGAAACGATATTATCAGTTGGTTAAAAATAAAATTGTTTTTAAAAAAACGTGTTCTTTAATGAGATGAGCAATTTCTACAATATTTATCACGTTCTTGATTTTTCAAAAAAAAAAAAAAAAAAGAGGCTATTATTTAAAAAATATTCAGTGAATTTGATGCATCGTTTGAAATGTTGTAACAAATGTAAAAAACAAAACGATAAATGGTAAAAAAGAAAAGAAAACTGTTATCATGATTTCGCAAGTCTCAGGACTGCGTCATGATGTAGGAAATGATTCATAAATGAATGTACGGTATTTGCATATAATCATCATTTCGTAAACTAAAATTTATTAAGTAAAAATATCGTATTTTCAACTCGACTTTACTTTCCTAAAGTATTTGATATCGCACGAATGTTTTGTAAAAAAATTTACACAATATTGGCCAGATATCATGGTCAAAGAAATGTAATTAAATTTTAAATTTAATTAAAAATTGTATTATTCGAAGTGGTCAAAAATTTATTTTTTTTTTTTCAAAACTTTGTAGCACAATTTGTTTTGAAAATTATGAAAGCAAATGAAGCAGAATTATTTGAAAGTTGTATTATGAAATCGACTGTTAAATAGGAAAGTGAAATTCCGTGTTGGAATCTCATATAAGATCATGTACTTGAACAACATAAAAAAATGAAGGGATATGTATCGTTTTCACAGCTGATTGCAGATACAGCAGCTCTGACACTATATGACTCATTCAACTATCGAGTTCACGTTATTTATCATCCATTATGATTAAAATGTTATTTAACTAAATGTTAACTAGAGCGGCGTTCAATCTTTTCAAAATATTATTCACTTTTTTATTACAATCAAAAATTCAAATTATTTATACATTTTTTATATCGATTAAAAACCAGTTCTTTTAGTTTCTATATACTTTTTGATTTTATTATTTGTTGTTCGATTAATTTTCTGTGTTAATAATTAGTTTGAATTATTTTCAGTTGTTGACCGCAGTGAATTCAGTCAATGAAAAAGGGCAGACCGCTTTAGAAGTGGCCTTGAAAAGTCGACATTCTTCGCTTGTGCGTACCCTGGTGGAACATCGGGCGGATCTCAGTGCCAAGGATCATTGCGGTCTGACCTTGTTGCAGTCGGCGATAATGAAAGGGGATTCATATTCCGCGGAATTCATTGTGGAGCAGCTAGAAAATGGCAGCAACATACAAAAATTATCCGAGCCCGTGAACCTGCTTCCCTCCTCAGCCAAACAGCTGGAAGATATCGAGGGTTGCACAGCTCTTCACCTTGTAGCCAAACACAAAACTCAAGACATGATTGCTATAGCCAGCCGACTTCTTAAGACTGGTTGTAATCCTAATTTACAGGATCGCAGGGGATGGTATTATTATATTCTCATTTTGATCAGGTGTAGGAGCAACTGGGGTAATTGTGACACAAAAAATAAGTTTCAATGTTAGTATCATTTGGTCGTTTCAATTCCATATACATATTTTTCAAGTTCTTATTCATATATTTTAAAGGTAACAAATTTAATCATTACTTCTCTTTATACATTTGCTGAATAGAAATGAATTTTTAGTGATTTCATTTTTTACATAAAATAAAATGCTTCGATAAAATGCTTTTGAATAATGTGTCGGGTAAAACAGTCTGTGACCAAATAAAATGAATCATCAAAGTCATAAAATTATAATAATATTACAAAAAAGACTGAATTGGATGCTAGAAATTTGAAAATTAAAATAATTACTTTTGTATCATTTTATAGTTCAAATTTTGCCAGCATTGTTTATAAGACTACATCGCCGTCACAATTATCCTACTTAATTGTTTATTAATAATAACATCTAAGTTTTATTGTTATTGCAGGACGGCTCTACATAGTTGCATCTACGAACAGAATGAGAGTCTGTTAGACCTTCTCTTGGATTGCGAGAATATCAATTTGGATCTAAAAACTAAAGATGGAGATACTGCATTTTGTTTTGCTTTGAAAGTTGAACCCTTCAATGATGTATTTGCAAAAAAGTTACTCGATCGAGGATCCAATGCAAATCCTATCTACGAAAGCACTGGGGATACTTTGTTATTGACTCTAGCCAGACAAGGCCGCGAAGATGCCGCGCTGTTTATCGTTGAAAATTCAAGTACTAACTTGGATCTGGTGAGTTTCTGAGCTGAGACAAAATTTATTCATGATGTATTTAAAATTTGTTTAATTTAAGGTTTGTTTGATTCTTCGGTACTTTTAAATGTATACTACTTATTACTCATTTTCATAAACCATTTCAAAACGAATGAAAGTTAATTTGTAAAATAATTCTAACGCAGGTTAATTCAGAGGGCCATAACGCTCTGCACGAATGCTGTAAGTCAGGCCTCAAAAGACTGACTCGGGCTTTGCTGAAAGCCGGACTTCCAACGACTGTAACAACCTCCCGTGGTCAGGCGCCTATTCACTTTGCGATTGAGAATTCCAATCTCGAGGTAGTGAATGCTCTACTGGAAGCCAAAGATTTGCATTCACAACTAAATCTAAAGGACAAAGATGGTGAGACGCCTTTGAGTTTGGCGATCAAAGCTCCACTGAACAAAGGACGCGAGATTGTCACGGCGTTAATTCAAGCTGGCGCTAACATCAATCAGAGAAACGAAAAAGGACTGATGCTGCTTCATCAAGCCATCCTCAGGGAAGATTCAACTACAGCAATATTTTTGCTCGAGCATGGTGCTGATATGAATGCAAAGTAAATGGAACGGAGTTATTAATCAGACGTTGTACTTTTAGTGTTAAAGAAAAGTTTGATACATTTTATTCTTGCAGGACGGCTGACGGAGAAACGCCATTACAATTGTGCGTGCACTGTCGGTTAGGTGAAGTTGTCGAGACACTTTGTAGACGTGGGGTTGATACTTCGATTGGGTGCCCCTTGTGGGATGCCTTGGATTCGGACCAGACGGATACTGCGTCGACTTTGGTTGCCCATGGAGCAGATACTGACTGCTGGAGTCCAGGTCCGGACGATTGCGAACAGACCTTGCTTCATAAAGCGATCGACGAAAACAAAGAGGAAATTGCTCAGTTCCTTATACGAAGGTACAAAACATATGTGTATAATCCCCCTTGAACAAATTTACAGAAACGTGGAAATGATAAACCTATATTAAAAATTTGTTTTCAGTGGATGTGACTTAAACGCCACACGAAGACCCGGTCCAGATGGTTCTGGCGGTGAAGAAGCGAAAGATCTGTGCACACCGCTACATCTCTGTTGTCAGTGGGGCTTGGAACAAGTGGTCCAAACTCTCGTGGAGCATGGAGCGAACGTGAATGCGCGCGATGCCGAAGGCAAATCACCGATCCACATTGCCATCCAGAATCAGCATTTCCAGATCATCTCGCTGTTGCTGTGCCATCCAAACATCGATCTCACATTGCGAGACAAAAAAGGCCTGAGTCCATTCGCAACTGCTCTCACTGTTAGGAACAACAAGGCAGCCCAGGCGATCCTCGACAAACAACCTCGTGCAGCCGAACAATTCGACAACAAAGGGAGAAATTTCTTGCACATGGCCATTCAGAATAACGACATGGAAAATATCTTGTTCCTTCTTTCTATTCAGGTTCAGTGTTGTCAAATTTTTGTTAATTGTGTATAAATAATGAAATTCCAGATAGGATATTCCTTTGTATTTTTTTTTTTTTTTTACTAAACACAGATTCATCTTTATGCAGGTTGATGTGAATTCTCGAGTACAAGATGTAACACAAACCCCACCGTTGCATTTGGCTGCTGTTACAGGAAATGAAACTCTGGTACGAAGTTTGTTACTAGCCGGTGCTCGGATTAACGATACTGATGCTCACAGGAATACGGCCCTTCATGCAGCTGCCAAAGCTGGCCATGCTTTGGTTGTTTCTGCTTTGTTGCAGGTGCTTGGATAGTTTTACTATTTCGGAATACAATTTTTCATACATAAGTGTTGAACAATTCAATATAAATATAACTGTGTTGCAGAATTACATTGACTTTGATGCTGTGAATGCAGACGGTGACAACGCATTGCATGTTGCTGCGAGAGAAGGACATGTTTCGGTTGTAAGAGCACTTCTCACAGAATGCGAGCTCAATGCGGAAACGGTGAATCTAAAGGGAAGAAATGCTTTACATGAACTGGCGAGGTGTGGGCGTGACAATGCTGCTACTATTTGTGAACTCTTCTTGGAGTGCATGCCCAATTATCCCGTGAACAATCCAGGCAATAATTGAATCTCAATTGATATTTAACCTTTGTTACACCGAACCTTGAACTTTACCGCACATAGCCAAATTGATTAATTCGTTGTTGGCAATTTACACACAATTAAATGACAATCATTTTGAGCGAATGTTTTTAATCATTAGTTGAGATTTTTTTCCAATAAGCACACAAATCTATTTTATTAAAGAATTTTGACAAAAGTACTTATTTATAAATTGGGTATTTCATTGCCAGTCGGTGTAATGAGAGTTGAAATAAAACAAATGTAAATCTTGACTTATTTCTTCCTGTTTCAATAGACTTGGATGGTAACACGCCACTATTGATAGCTTACATGAAAGGCATTGGAAATCTGTGCCGCACTTTGGTAAAAGCTCATGCTTGCCTCGGTTCGATGAACAAAGACGGGATCACAATTTTCAATTACCAAGTAGCAACCAAACGATTGCTCCATAGTCTTTTGGACTCGCTCACTCAGGAAGCGCCTTGGGCCGAAAAGGATCTTTGTTTGGAATGTGGTACTAAATTTTCCATCACCATGCGGAAACACCACTGGTAATTTTATCATTTCATTTTTTTTTGTTTACGAAATTGCACGTAATGAAATTCAGTCTGACGTATTTTTCATATTTTCAGCCGTCACTGTGGCCGAATTTTGTGCAGCAAATGTTCCGCGCAGGAAGTCCCCATCTTAAAATTCATGATCAGCAAGCCTGTTCGTGTCTGTGCAGTCTGTTTCGATGTTCTTCAAGCAGTGGCTGAATAAATTTTGCTTAAAATTCCAAATCGAAAAATCCAATGGAAGCAACGTAAAATGCGCCATATGTTTTTTTTTATATAGACCCGTTGTTTTCAATTGCTTCATTTGAAAGATATGTTGATGAAATGAAATTATCATTGATATTTTGCATATTCTTAAATATATTCTACATATTATTCATTTGATATAATGTTTTCGGATAACTTTTGTCAATAGCATGCAAGAAATTTGGACGATAATTTATAATGACAATTATGACAGAAAATTATTATAATTGCATTTTTTTTTCTTTGCCTTTAGTCTACAAGACAAAAAAAACGAGCGTCATTCCAAAGTTGGAACTTTTACAATAAGCTATGTGAAAATGTCAAAAAAAATATATTCGTTGTATAATGATAATAAAGTTATTATAATAAGTTAACATCAAGTGTTATTTTTTAAGGTCCGGTTCCGGTTTTCCAAAATGGTGGTACGTTTAATGGTTCAGTTCCGGTGTTAAACAGATTCAAAACAAATACGACATTTTCATCTCAAGTTGTTTGTTAACTCAAATTTATTATTTTTTATTTCTTTTCATAAAAGTTGTACCAATTGTTTTATTTCAAAAAATGAGCAAAGAATCGTGCAAGGAGATGCTGCTTCAATTTCAAAACATTAAATTGAGCACCCAAATATTGCTCTCAGAAGTGATGAAACTTAGAGGTAAATGTTATTTTAGGTTATTGTTACAAATTCGTTATACTAAATGAACGTTATTATTTCAGAAGAAGTAGGCATCATGCAGATCAAACTGTTGGAGCTGTACAAACCAGAAGTAATGACCTGTATCGAAGAGTTGCATCAATTTTTGTCCAGTCCTGATGACAAAGAAGAACAATCTCCTCAAAATTAAAATAATTCAACTTCATTTAAAATAACATTACTGAAACAATATTGATCTAATTTTCTTCAAATTTTGGATGTATCCTAAATAATGAGACTTAATTGTAAACAAATGTTTTTCTCAGAAGTCGACTTTGAAAATCAGTCTCAACAAAATACCAACTGACCAAGATGTCAAGCATTTTGTCAAAAATAAAATGTTAACAGAAAATAACTTAGGACAATTATTTAGATAACAACACTTTATTTGTGAATTTAATTTCAATTGGTTACACTCTAGTTTTTTCGAATCTTATATACAGTATGGCGGTCATTCTATTTTGTTTACTTCAGTTTTTTGAACAAATCTTTGGCCACACAATGGTCAACGCATTGCACGTAGTCTATTAATTCTTCCAAACAATTCTCTTCAGTTTTTGTGCGAGAATTCACTCGATCGTTGCACTCATTCAAGATGTCCTGTAATTTCGAGCATTTATCTTGGGCCGCACACTTTTCCTGAAAACAACAACAAAGTTTTATTTCATTCAATTTTGCAACAACTTACTTGTTTTCAATCAAAACAATCTTGTTTTAATTATTTTTAAATTCATATATTTATGGAATATTCTGATAGATATTATTATTTGATATACACCAATAATGAAATTGAAATATTTTATATACACTCAAAATATAACCTCTCCAAATTATTTGTCACTCTAAACACAAGTGTAAATCTGTAGACACATCATTAAAAAACGGTTCAATTCAAGAAACACATTTTATTGACAAGCAAAACTTATTGATTGAAAACAAAAAATATATATATTGCACTGAAATTAGTTAAGTTATGTAATATTTTGAAACATCTCGATGAGTTACTTACGCGGAGCACTTTCTGCGGGTCAACTAATTCGCCGTCGTCCGCCTTGACAACTTTCCAGAAACCGGAGAACAAATTGTTGAACAGTGACATGATTCTAATTTGTTATCTTGACTAAACCAACAGTCACGCTGATTTTGTTTTTTTAAATATAAATTAAATTGTTTCAATGGCCAAAAGGTTTTCAACAAGAGAGCCGAGAGACAGTTCGATATTCGGCATGTAGTTAGGCAAATGGCGGATTTTAGCTTCTGCTCAAGCGCCAAATTCAATTTCTTTTTCGTCTCAACTGTTTCTTTTTTCTATACAAATTTTAAAACCAAAACAAAAACATCAACAACTCATTCAAAAACCATTATTTTTCATTCTATCAAAACATTTCATTTTTCCAATTTATTTATTCATTTTTTCTTTTTTTGTTTTCATTTGAACTTTTAGGTTAGGTTTCATTTCAAATGATACGAAATGAATTCAAGTTTGTATTTTGTTTGAACTGTTGATGTAATTTTGAAAATACGAATTCATTCATAAGTGAAACAAAATTTTGCGCGCCATTTTTTAAATGGCTAATTCATTAAGGGGCAAGAACGGGGTGGGGGAGACACAGTCTTATGATGATGTCACGTGCTTGTTGTCATATGATCAGGCGCAGTGTGTTACACCCAGCTAGCGAGGATTTGTAAACGCGGTCGATCAGCCAGTAAAGTGAAAAGAAAAATGTCGCCCGCTCTGCTGCTAGCATTCGTAACGGCAAACGTCGTGTTTGCAAGCGCCCGGGATGTCGCCCCGGTCGTCGTCTGGGGCGTCAAGTCTGTGTCAACTGGCGTGAACCCTTTTGCTGTCATGCCTGCTTCCGACTTCGAAGAATTCCTGAACAAAAATATCGAGCCCACCGCTCCTGTCTTGGTCTTCTACAAAAATGACTTGTGTTCTGAGGATCTCACCCAAAACGCCGAGGTTTTCATCACAATGTTGAAACAACTCTATTATTATTTATCTGTCAAATTGAAACGTTCATTTTTAATCGATACTGATATGATTTTGATATGACATTGGTTTATTTTGTTTGCAGCATTTGAAGCCGTTGAATCAAATGGGTGTAAAATACGTGGGCCAAGTGGAATCCCCCTTTGAGATTCTGAACAATCTACCATCACACAATGTAACGATGATTGACTCGGTTGATTACGTGATGAACAGTCAGGTGGTGATGACAGAGGTGGAGAATTTGGACAGCATTGTCAAAACCTACCAGACCGTTAAGGATTCCAGCCCGAATGTTATTGGTGTTCTGACAGGGAGGGAATGCAAATTTGCTGTCAATGACAGAAATAAGAGACAAGCCAGCAATGACACATCTGCCCTGATCATCTCTGTAGCCAATGCTAACAAGGGAGTTTTGCTCTACTTAAGAGGGGGAATTTCTATCAAGGTAGTGTTTAGTTAATATGAATATTAATTTGTATATGTTTATTAATATGATACAAAAAATGCCTAATGTGAAGGAAGAATATTGTAAACTAGCGCTTAGCGAAGAATATTGTAAACTTCAAGCGCGCGCCTACTTTTTATTTTAATTTTCAAGAGGTTACATGACAAACTGTCATATTTATTCCAAAATTTTTAAATTCTACCCGTCAACCAAT
>JAQQRF010000481.1:0-44492 GCA_030523145.1 Trissolcus brochymenae
TATATATATATATATACTATTATATATATTATGGATTCAAAATTAGGGTGATACTAAGTTGTAAATGTTTTTAATTCCTTCTTTTTTAAATTTATTTCAACAGATTATATACAACATTGTATTAAATGAATTATGAAATGAATATATACGTTTATTAAATTCAATATTCATATAATTGCGCTACTGAAGGCGTTTTATCCTTAAATAATAAACAGATATAGAATTATTCTATATGGTATAGAAATCATATAAAAAAGAATTCACAACGATCATTGCAGCATGGCTGTGCATTTTTTAGATTCGATTCAAAAGACGTCGAATAACAGAAAACATGATCTCATATTTATTTTGAATTTTGTTTTGTAATACCTGTCAATAGCTTTATTTTGCAATCGATTATTACTTTTAATATGATTTCAACTTATATAAGTTTATGAAACGAATTGCACAATATAGAAATGAAGTCTCAAGTATGGAGAAGGACAGTTGTTTCATTTCATAGGTCATACGAAAGACACTAAAAGTTAAAAGTAAGGGGCCATAATGAAACTTTTAACAGCAAAAAAAGTACAAAAAAGCAATCTACAAACCTGAATCGTTTGTATTTAAATCGTATTTAAACAGTCTACAATAAAAATTATTTACCATCATTCCGATTGTAACTACAATTATGCAATTCTACATATATTAAAAAATATAATTTCAAATGATAACTCAAGACTTCACCTAAAGAAGTATTTCTATTTACAATTTTGTCGTGATGCTGTTATTGAGTTACGCTGACAGTATTTTTGTATATGCCGACGAGCGATTGAGCAGCCAGGTATATAATATCTCTTCTTGACACGCCTGTAAGTGTACTGCACCATTGAGTGTGATGAACCTACAATTTTCATTTTGATTATGTTTCTAATTACATTGTAAGAATATTATAAATGAAAATGTACTTGTAAATAAAATTTACATCATCATTACAGTTAACGTTTGTTTTAATCTATAGAACGAAAAGTTGGCATACTTGTAAATTTTGTGCCATCAGTTGACCTATTGTTACCGATAGATCTATGGGTGTTGCCAGGGGTTCCTTCTGGGCAGCGTCGACGATGGGGCTGGGCACAGGTGTCATCTGTGTAAACGTTTGTAGATTGATGTTGTTTTTCGGGTCATTGATTATGATCACACCAAGGTCGTACCATTTGTCCTTGCTAACTTCGATAAGAAAGTTTTCAACCGCCACAACTGGCACTTCCACAGGGACTGTCGGTAATTTACGAGCCAAGGATATTCTCTCCTCCGCAGATTTTATTCCAGCTTCAAAGCCTATTGGCTGGACAGGCAAAGTCGATGAATTTACAGCCACGCCACTGCAAATGAAAATTGATTTATTTGTATTTCTTTATTTCTTCATTTTTAACAATCATTACACTTAAGAAAGCACATTCTGATATATAAAATAATAACAAATAAACCATTCCTTGGAGTGAAGTATAAATGTAATCACATATTTTTTAAAAAATTAAATATATCGAAAATAATCAAAAAATAATCAAATCAAATTTCCCGACTTTACTATACTTTTTAAATATAGAATTCAGACTATAATTACGTGACAGTAGCTTTGCCAAAAGTGCTCTGAAAAGCTTCTCGAATCGGGCTGATTTTTACTTCCTTATCAGACGCAACGATGATTTCCACATCCCCGCCAGAATCTAAAAATTCCATTTACAATTAAATCAATAAATTTAATTCGACCAATAAAGAAATGCAAAGATTGAAAAAAAACTGTTTTAAAATTATGCATCACATACTAAGAAATTCTTTCATCTGTGGATCCAAAGTGGTAATCATGGAATTAACACTGTTTTTAGCCTTTTCAGCAACTTTGCTCAAGACATTGCTGTTCATGACCCAAGAAAACAAGCTGCCTGTTGGCGAACTGGCATCCTGGGTTTCCGCATTTTGTAATTCAGGCTCAGCTGTCGAAGTGGAAGGTTTTGGTTCAGTCTCAGCTTTTGGAGACTCTGCTGGCGATTCCGTTGACAACTGTTGCTGCAACTCAGCAGTTACTGAGGCGGTAACATTTTTCAGCGACTGCATTGAATCTGTGACAAAACTTGGAAGTGCCATGGGTGGTGAGATGTTGATTAAAAATTTCTCAGCATTTTGCGGCATCCCCAGGGACGTCAAAACCGAAGTAGGCGACGTTGGCGGTGTTGCTGAAATTAAAAGGGCACAGAATAAACAATTGATGATCATTTTATTTTCAGGTTAAATTAAAAATGTTATAAAAATAATTCGCATTTTTAACAAAATTTATTGTCTTGTTGATAAGGGAGTTTAAGGATGGCAAATGAGTGAACAAATAACAACCTGTGGTAATGTCTGATTGGATGAGCGATTGTAAATATTGTTACTTACCAGGCTTCTCTGATTTCGCAGTAGCTGGACATTCGTCTGTCTTCTTTTCCACAAACTCGAAAGTCGATTCTCCGTTTGACTCATCCATTGCTTACGGTAACTAATTCAGCATCACAACTCAAAAGTACAGCAATGTTATTTAATCCTTTGTTATATTTTGCGTGCTAAGTGAACTGTTATTGTTATTATTTCCGCACGTCCATTCATTGGGGCTTTGACACAACAATTGAATCCCCACTAGTTGTTACAACTTTCTTATCGCAGAAAGTGCTCTATCCTTTTTTCTCTTAAGTTTAAAGTAGGATGACACGATTGAAGATTCAGATGTGAACTTTGTGAACGAGGCTTAAACATTCAGTCCTGTCCTGTTTTTATTTCCCGTTGTGTTCAATAAAAGATCTCTTATTTGATAGAAAATTAAGAAAACAACATCAAGGTAACGTTTCACGGACCATTCAATTGTTTGTAATGATTTTGTAGAGTCAATATTGTTATGTTAAAAAGTATTTATAATCAAGCTAACATAACCTTAAAAAACAAATAAATAAAGCTGTGACGGTTCGTAGACTAAATAATTTTGTTTCTCATTGTGTAGGTAATTCAATTTTCATTTAGTCTTGGCGTACGGAGGAGTTCCTAATCTTCCATTTACATCAAAGCCGACAACAATTTAATTTCAACAAGATGGCAAGCACTTCGAGTGATCAGGGCTCGATCGCGCAAAAAACTTGGGAGATGTCTAACAATGTGGAAGTGATCAGCACCGCGGACGAGATTTACAGATATGACAAGAAGGAACAGCAGGATATTTTGGCTGCTAAACCTTGGGAGAAGGAGTAAATAATTTTTAAATAAATTTCTGTTTATATAAACAATCTATGAATTTGGTACCAAATTATTTGGTTTTTGATCAATGTGACCACAGTAATAATATTTGGGATGTTTTTCACTGATGTTATAAAAAAATCACTGCAAATAGTACTTGGATTTTTCTATAATTGCGCTGAAATTGATCAAATCAGTATACAAATAAATAAAATGCAAGAAAACATCATACCAATCAGTGTGTTACATGTAAAATTATTCGAAGACAATTTTAAATTTGTGTAAAATTAACTCTTTCCTTGTTACGAAATTAAAAATGTAGACACTTATTTGTTTAACACAAACTAAAAGAATGATTAACCGATATCAAAGATAATCATTATAATATTAATCTATATAAAACATTTATTAAACTAATTTTTATTTTTTTCAGTCCACATTTCTTTAAAGATATCAAAATCTCCGCACTTGCTCTTTTGAAAATGGTCATGCACGCTCGATCAGGAGGGACATTGGAAGTTATGGGTCTTCTCCTAGGGAAGGTAGCAGCCAACACTATGATAGTCATGGACTCGTTTGCACTGCCAGTTGAGGGCACTGAAACTCGAGTCAACGCTCAGGCACAAGCTTACGAGTACATGACAGCTTATATCGAATATGCAAAACAGGTATAACAAAATTAAACATGAAACTTTTTATTGTTACAAAAAATAAAATCCCTAAGAATTGTTGATACAATAAACGTTTCTAAATCCTATCTTCAATTAGGAAAAAAATATAAAAGAAACATATCTTAAATTAGGACTAAACAAATGAGTATAAAATAATGACTGATAATTGTTTCGTAGGTTGGAAGACAAGAAAATGCTATTGGTTGGTACCACAGTCATCCTGGTTATGGATGCTGGTTATCTGGTATTGACGTTTCAACTCAAATGTTGAACCAGAATTTCCAGGAGCCCTTCGTTGCCATTGTCATTGACCCAGTTAGAACCATTTCAGCCGGAAAAGTCTGCTTGGGGGCGTTCCGAACTTATCCAAAGGTAAAAATCATGTCATTTGCTGAGTATTTCTTCTAAATTGGTTCTAAATCATTCTCATGTGTTATTTCTTGCAGGGATACAAACCAGCCAACGAAGAACCTTCGGAGTACCAAACAATTCCGTTAAATAAAATCGAGGACTTTGGCGTCCACTGCAAACAGTACTATTCGTTAGAAGTCACTTACTTCAAGTCGTCCTTGGACAGGAGGCTATTGGATTCACTGTGGAACAAATACTGGGTCAACACACTCAGTTCATCAAGCTTGATGACAAACGCCGATTACACGACTGGACAAATATTTGATTTATCAGAGAAACTGGAACAATCTGGGGAAGCGTTGTGCCGAGGCTTCATAATGGGTGGCATCGAGCCGCACGATCGCAGCACCGTCGAAAAATTAGTCAAAGCCAATCGGGACAGTTGCAAAACGACTATCGAAGTGATTCATGGATTAATGGCACAGATTATAAAAGATCGACTGTTCAATCAAGTCGGCAACAATGCTGTTGATTCTTAAGTATTTTATGTACATTATATGCTACGAATTTTTTTAAATAAGGTATTTAATTGTTTATTCTCTTAATGTCAAATTGATAAATAAAAACTCGTGATTTTGTAGAATTGATGAGTCTATAACCATACTAAAAAATGATAATGGGAGAAAAAAAATAAGGTTAAAGTGAAGCAACAAGTGAAGCAACTTTTATATCAAAATAAAATGTCATAATACTTTGACATTAATGATAAAATAGTTTTAAGTATTATTTTTTTGAAACTTTGGATTAAGAATTAAACAATGTCTTTTTCAGCTGGTTAATTATTTACAGTTCGTCTTTTATTTGCTCAGCATCTTCAAAGTCGCGAACACTTCCGACGAAGAGTGGAATGTCACTAGATTTGTGCTTTATAATGAACATAAACGGCCGATCGATGACGAATTCATTTACGATCATCAGTGATCTTTTTAATCTCATCACACCAACTGAAAATAATCAAAGTAAAAATTAACTAATTCGTAAAAAAAAAATCAAAAGACTGAAAACTTTTTATGAAATACCTGAAACAGCAGCGGCTTCAGTGCCTTCTTCATTAACATCTACATACAATTTCTGAAATACTTTACTGACCATAAGAGGTAGTTTTGACATCTTACTGAAATCTGCTTTTTCAGTAAACATAGTTCTTATATTAATCTACAAAATGCAATAAGTTGAATTATTTGTTGTTTTTTTTTTTTTTTTTTTTCAAGTTAAAATAATTATTGAAATAATTACTTGCTGAAGGATGTCATTCAATTCAGTTCTAATTTCAAATTTGAATTTAGGTAATTTTAAAAGAACTGTATCTTGTATGGTTGCATAAGAAGATAATTTTGAAGCGTCAAAGGCATCTTCTAGTGTTTTAAGGCCGTCTATTTCATTTGGTTTCATGATCACCATCACAAATTCACTGTTCTGAAATAAGAGAAATTACTTTATTTTCAAAGTTATATAAAATTTTCTGAAAGGTTACTTTTCAGTTGATTACTTTATAAGGTATTTCGATGAACTTGGTCTCCAGCGCCGGTATCTCTCCAATTTTGAATGATGCTTCCGTGACCATAGTCGGAACTTTTTTCGCAACTGCTTTTGAGACATGAAAATCTCTTAGAACCGTTTTGTTGGCATTAAATGGATGAAGCCAAGAACTTTTGAAATGTATAACATTCAAGAGAATCAATCTGGTAAATTTATCAATGTCAGCTAAAACAATACGCAATTCAAAGTATTACAATTTTAAATACAGTTTGAAAATGTTATTTAAATTTTTCTTTTAGGTAGAGTAACAAAATTTATACTTGGCTGTAATGCTGTCTGAATTTTTTTCTTTGTTTGAGATTTCACCCAAAAGTTGATTTTCTCAATTGAGTTCGTTTTATCAATAAAATTGACGTTTGCAATTTCAGCATGGAAGCTTTGCGAGGCCAGATTTAAAAATTGTTGAATAATCGGAAATTCAGTTTGGACGAAAATAGCATTTGAGACAGTCAGTTCAAGTGATTCTGCATCCTGTAACAAGTGTTTCTTTGATTGTATCTGCACGAAACAGGTGGTCGGTTTGTTCTCAAGTACGTACATTCAAATAAGCGATCAGTTCTTTGTATTGTTGATGAATGTGGGCATCAGAAAAATGGAGGGCCGTTTTCAGTTCCTCCATGGTTGATTTATCAGCTCCATAAGATAAGAGTGATAAGAGCGTGTGAAGACCAAACGGCGAATGGACGACATTTTTCTTTTCGGTTGATGCTATTATCTTAAAATAAATAAACATTTTTAATTTAGATTAGATTTTTTCTAACGTTTTTGTTTATGATTCAATAAAACTCAATCTAATAAAAAAAATTTAATCACTATTGTTTTGAAACAGTTGCAAATCTTTGCAAATTATTTTTAATGATGACGAATAAACAAATGAGATATACTTCTTTGGTTATACCTTTGAAGAGATTTGACTAACTATTCTCAAATCAATCATTTATGAATATATTAGATACGTACTTTATACAAATCCTGGCAAAATGAATTGCAAGCCTTGGAAATGTCACCAACTGATTCCACAGAAACATTCGTTTTGCTTGTAGCCATATTGACAGGAAAGTTTCCAAAACAACCTATTACTGTATACAAAATAAGTCCTTTAAATTAGAGAAATTTTAAAAAATTATTAGATAAATCACATTAATGTTAATATCATAATTATTTCTTGATTTGTATAAAAAATGTTGAAAAAAGTGTTATGAATCAAATTTGTTGTTAATTTAAGTGAAATAATTTACCTAGCAGAATGACATTTACGGACAGATGTAACGTCTCGGCTCGGAACATAAATATTAACTTGTCAAAAAGCTATAGCACGAAAAGTTTAGATTGTGACACATCTACTCACAGACATTTGCAAAATTACTGATTACATAGAAAAAGCCAGTTCAGAAGGTAAGGCAGTTTGTTATCAGAAGAGTGGAAAACAAATTTTATTTTTGTACTTGAAAAAAGGTCTAAAAAGTACAATTTCAATGAGTTCTGTTTGTTTACATACTTACAAAACACAATTGTTGATTGCTGCATTTTCAAATGTTTTTATTTTCACATTTTGGTACTGCATTTTAAATGTTGTGCGCGCGCACATATACTTTTGCCAATGAACGATGCGCATGCGCCAAAGAGCAAATTATCAACAGACCCCCATGTGCTTGTTTACAAATCAAAACTTTGAATTGTTTTGTAATTTTGAGAGGAAAAAACGATGGAAAACGAAATAGGAAATGACGCTTTGAGACCATTGAATTGTGAATTGAATAACATTTCTAATCCAGACGGATCGTCCATCTTTATGCAAGGTATTTTCTTTTTTTAGGATTATAACCTTTTTTTCTTTTACTGCAAGATTGTTTTCATTTAGGTTTTGTCCATTTTTTCAGGCGACACTTCTGTAATTACTGGAATTTATGGACCAATCGAGGGAAAATTGCACAAAATGTGCTATGACAAGGCTAATATCGAAGTTGTTTACAGTTCCGCAAAAGGTCCAACAAGTACGTAAAAGTGAAATTTTTCTCAAATTAAAAAGTTTTATTGATTTTCTGATTTATATATATATATATACATACATACACACAATTAAATTTTGTGATTACGTTGCAGGTATTAATGATAGGTTAATGGAATCATATATTTCTGATATATTTGAAGCATCATTATTATTGGCATTACATCCAGGATCGAGTATATGTATAAATATTCAAGAACTCCAGGATTCCGGTGGTGTAAGTTTTGATTAAGTTTGATTATTCTTCAGATAATTATTTTATAAATAAAGAAAATTTCAAAAATCAACAAAATAATAAAATTACAGGTAGATAATTGGCCAATTAATAACATAAGTTGATTTAAATTAAATAAAATCCAAGTAGCATTTAATTTAAACTAATTTATACTTTTCAATTTTTCAGTTGTTAGCATGTGCTATCAATGGAACATGTTTGGCTTTAATAAATTCAAGCCTGTCGATGAAATACACAGTTGCTGCTGTAAATTGTATGGTGGAAAAAGATTCGAACAAAATAATTATCGATCCCAATTCCACTCAATTGGAGGTATTAAGTTGCACCAAAGACTATTGATTCTAAAATTATTTTCAAGTAAATATTTTATAACAATTTAATTTGTTCCAGAATGCCAGAGCAACATTCACATGTGCCTTTGACAGTTTGAAAAAGGACCTCACGTGTTGCAACACAACCGGACGGTTTTCCGAAACCGAATTCATCGAAGCAGTGAATAAATGTAAAGAAGCTAGCGAACATATTTTTACATTTTACCGCGATATTGTAACGAAGTATGCTAATTTAATATAAAAATAGGTAAATATATTTTGAAATTTTTTGAATATATTTTTTATGATGATTATAATTTAATGTTTCAAAGTGTTTGTTTAATAAAGATAATTGTTTGCATCATACATCTACAAAGAAAGAACGAAAAAGAAAAAAAAAATTAACACTGCACCTGAAAAATTGAAAAAACTGAAAAATTGCTTTGAATAGAATTTTCAATCAGTATCTCAAACTTTCTCCTGCACTTTCATTCGTCGGTTGATTTTCAAAGAGTAACATTTACGACACGCATTTATTTTTCAATCTCTTCAACCGTTCTGACAATAAATTGTTGAATCACTTTTTTCATGATGAAGCAAACACTTAAAGTTTAACGATGCGGGTTGCTATAGATAGTGTATCATTGAGCCGAGCCTTGAAATCGGCGAATAATTTAGCGCTAATTAATACATTTCTGAAGAAATCGGTGGTTTGATACGGTGGCCCTAAAAAGGTAATTGAACAAAGCGCCTCACAAAAGACCATGCTCGGTTGCGTTTGCATTGACATGTCCTTTGTTTTCAGTGTCGTTATTGCAGCGACGTAAAATTCTGTGGCCATTGCTCGACGTCCATTAAATGCAGAAATGAGGCTTCCTGGCGCGTCTTGAACGACAGTCAGACCTTCTGCGGGGGAACGCACGGGAGAGGGAGTTAGGCTTGAAAGAGAGCCGGGTCAGCCGAGGCACGTTTAGTTGAGGTCGCCTGGGGGACTCGGACCATTAACAAGGAGCCCAGCAATTTATGGACGGGCTCGCTCATTTCCACTTTATTATTATTTTCTCATCTCATAGATGGTCTTCCACGTTGTTTCGTGTCTGTTTCCTCTTTCCTCCTTGGGTCTTCTCTCTTCTTCTTGCTTGAAATTAATACCGACTCTGGAACGCAAGAGCCACCGGCGTCGCGATGACTTCACGATGAACTGAGCGAACTTTTAAGATCGCAAAAAAGGACAGCACGCAAAAGTTTATTGCACTGCCACGCCCATTCGGACCCCTTTTCTTCTCCCTTCCTCATTAGCCTTCTGATTTGAATTTCCGAAATCCCGCATCACTGCTGTATTTATGCTTATTATTGTTATTGCTATTAATTATCTGGCCAACATTCGTTCCCGATGCTTATTTGTCCGACAAATTTTACTGACGTAACGAGCTTGAGCTTATTCCATCTTTCAACCCGTACTTACAATTATCATGTCATTAGTATACCTCGTCTATTTTCTGCTAACAATCTTTTCCTACCACCACTTTTGCAACACAATCCCTCTCGTGACAATTTTCATCATTTTTTGTTTACCTTTCTCACTTGTTGCCTCCTTATAATCCTATGAGAAATTAAATTTTTCATGCCACGCATACTATATAGTTTGTCAAGATAATTTGTGCAAAGAGTTAATACTCCTTGTTGCTGATAAAACATGCGAATAAAGTTTTACTTCGGCGTTGATGTACAAAAAGGAGCAGAATGAGTATTTGGTAACTCATTTTCTAGCATTTTTGTAATGTTAATAGCATTTCAAAATGTATTTCCATTTTGCAGCTTTATCGGCGCGTTGCAAGCATTAAGATAATTTATGCATTTATAGTTTTTCATGCTGCGCGGAGCCACGGCAATCGTGTCATGCAACACCGTCATAAATCGTCTGACCAATGGGATGCGAGGAGCATTATGCCAAAGCCTTTCGTGGTCGACTGCCCAATCCAGAAGACTCGGAAGCGATTACTTTCTTAACTCGAGCGCTCATGCTAATTTCATAACAACAGCCCTTGCACCAATGGGCCGTCTCGTTTTCGCATAATCGAGGCACGGGCAAATGTAAAAAAAGACCAAACACTCTACTTTAACCTAGAAAACATGGATGCCTCTATTTATGACTCTACAACCAAAATGGCTTTTCTTTTTGGCCCCTCTAAAGTCTTCATATTTTTTTTGAACTTTAATAATAATTCATTCCTTCGAATTTCAACCCAAAATTCAATGTTACCAATCATGAAAAGAAACGCATTTTTGAATTATGGATTCAGATTAACAAACGATAAGATAAACCTGCTGATTAAAATTATAAATATTTGCGTGGAAATTATAATTTATTCCTGAGTTGCAGGCGGGAAAGATAGTGAAGCGGGGCATTTAAACAAAAAGAGATAACGTCTTGTGTTGTCGTGCTTAAAATGGATTCTCTTAGTGGCGATTTAGTCGCACGATGGCGTTGTCACGCGAATTCATTCAGCTGATACGATTATTCTCTCGTGCATTAACCGGAGCCACTACGTGCGTACCACTTGCGTCTCCGACATGTCTAAGCCACTTTTCAGCACAATAATCTGGCTTGACGTGCGCTATCGTATCGCTTATTTTCCCATCCAGATATACGTTACTCATAATAATTTTATGCGAGAGAGGATATTCAAGAAAAAATTTCCCCTCTTTTTTGATTTTTCAACGAGAAAAATTAAATTTGGAGAGAGACAAAGTGCGAGAAAAGTGAAGCCGACGGCTATGGATATAAAGATTGATGATTCCTTGATAAGCGAGAAAAATTTGCAAGAGCGCGATGCAACATTGCCGGTCGCTGCGGGTGGGCCGTTGCCATGCATCACTCAGGGCGAGGTTTCCTTAACAAAATTGAAAGCAGATTGCACGACTAATTTTGCGTTAATTTTGAGTGTTCGCTTTTTAATAATGCTCGCAAATGGCACATCAGTTGTAATCGTTTACACGCTCTTTTATGACTCGCGTTAGTTACGCTCTTGTGATCTCTTTTCTTTTTTAATCCTCTGATAAATGTTAAGAGCTCCAACATATTACAATTATTCTACAGTGAATTTCAACATGTTAACGAACAAAAATCGAAAACAAAGTACAAATGGTTTACCCTGAGAGATAATTCATACAAAATTCTAATCAAAAATCATATATTTGAAGAAACAACTTAGTTGTTGGCTTTCAACTTTGAACCTGATTGCACAGGTTTTTTCTTGGGATTCTTTGCTCGTTGATAACGAGGCGATAAATTTGTAAAAAAAAGGAAGGTTGACATTGCTAAAAAGAGAGATGTAAAAACACGTGTAAACCACTTTGTTGCAGTGATGTGTACAAGAAACTGATGAATTATGCAGACGAAAAGAGAGAAATAAAAACGAGATGAAGAAAAAAAAGAAAAGGAGCGCTGAACAATGATTCATCAACTATTATTTGGGTTTATTTTGCAGAGCCGGCGATCGCAAATGATGTACAACTAGCCGACAGAAGTGTGGCAGCGCCTATCTTGTTCGGCGGACGAGTGAGAGAGCAAGGTCAGATTGGTTCTTGTCACATTCTTGTCAACAGGAACAGCGTGCCACGTCAATCTCTTCCTCACTGGTCCTCGCTTCGGCGAGGCATGAAACCGAGAAACGAAGAGACGCGCGACGGATGGATGAACGGACAGTCGGACAAGCTCTTGATGCGTCAAGGAGAAATATAACCACCGTCAACGCAGTCAAACTGCCTCATTAGCTTCCGCTTATTCGCGAACGCGTGCGTTCTCACTGGGAATCGTGTTGGCTGAATCTCTTACAGCCAATTACTTAGAGAGTCTGTTCGGTTTATTGATTGCGTTGCGGGCTAATTAATTTTAGTCAAATGCAGTTAAACGCGACGTGTCAATTGGGCTAAAAAATGAACCTTGCGGATAAAAATGTGCAGAACAAGATAACAAATTAAAATAATCAACAAAATAACACGAAACAAAATCAACATCGGTTTTACATGTTCACTCAAAAGTGGCCCGTTATCAAGGACTTTTTGCGATCCCCTTCAAGTCTACAAATTTATCATCTAACAATGTTTTCGTTAGTAATTGACCTACTTCACGTGCCGTTCTCTAAGTTTACTCGAGTTTATCTAGTCATTTTACACTTTAAATTTTCATTTAACTTGTCAACTTTGTACTTTATATTCATACTGAATGAATAGACATGCATACAAAAGAAGGTATGAAATGAAGAAAGTGTTTCTCGTTGATAAGTGAAATTAAATTAAACTGAAACGAATAAGCAACAAAAAATGAAAAAAAAAAAAAATAAAATTGATTCATGAAAGAAAAGAGAAGACTGTTGAAGATTGTACAGAGCAAGTTGGCCTTTCCTGGACTTTGTTTGAAATTGTTCAGGGGTGGGAGGATGAAAAAAAAAAAAATTACGATCGATCGTTTGGTCAATTCATTGTGGCTGGCCGGACGATCGATCAACGTTGTTCTAAGGGTTGAAGCACGCGAGGACCAAAGATACCGGGAAGGACATTAATTGACACGGGCGAGGCATCAGCCAAGATAAGAGTCGGCACTGCTGCTAATAGTGGTAGTCCGCTAGTTTGCCAGGCCACGGCAAGCAGCGTATTGGCATGAGCTGACGAAGACGAAGCAATAGAAGTAGGGGGCGAAGGGCCCGATCCTCCAAGGCCCCGAGACGAATGGGAACGGGCTCCGTAGGCGGAGCAGCGAAACTTTGTGCGCAAAGCGGTTTGCCGATTTGCAGAGCGCGCCGATCGCTTCGACGAAAGAAAGAGAGACGTAGCGGAGACTTTCCGTCACCCACGTCGCCGATTGTTTCGCTTTTCGCTCCCGTTTGCAGCGTCCTTTCAAGAAAGGAGAAAAAGGTGCTGCAGGCCCCACAATTTATGTCCCCGCTCAGTTGAGACATTTGCGCGAGATCGAGCGCGATATCCAGCCTATGCCAAGCTGTATGGTCGGTTCACTTTGCTCGCTCTCCTTTTGTTCCTTCTTGTTGCTCGCTTGTTGCCCGTATACTCGTCATGCTGCCGTGAGTTGTGACGATGCGCGTTGCGTCGAAACAAAACAATAAAAAAACAAAAAAGGGCGCCCCCTAAAAGTCTGCTGATCCTCGCTTTTATAGACGTCCGATGAAAATCCTTGCCGGAACTAATTCTCAGCCTTCTAATATAGACACACAAGGGAAATCTCGCTTCAAGGTGTACATTTTTTTTGGTCCCAGCCTGCCTCGCAAGATTTACGTCTAATGAGCTGTGCCTCGAAGCCTCGGACTGAATTATGATTAGCACACAGGGTCGACAAACTTCGACCCTTTTGCTACTTTGTTCGACTCACAACATCTCGGGATCGGTCGATTGGCGTTCTGCATGACGCAAATTTTTATGGCAACTTTGATTTACCACTGTCAAATTTGTCGAACATAATGACGGGGCTTTTGAGAAAATAACAATCATTCGAACTCCAAGGGCCCGAGAACCACGGAGCAGGTATAATATAACAACCTGACCTTTTGTTTTTTTTTTGGCTTGATGAAAGATTATGAAATGCGATGTCTTTTGTATCGCGTGAAATGGTCACTGACAGGACCGTGGGTTTCGCAATACCGCCCCCTCTTTAGTGTTGAATCAGTTAAGTCTAGCGCAACTATAAAACTCTCTCGGGTGAATTGTGCCACTTTCAATTATCCGCGGGCATCTGAAACGACGATGCCAATGATTTTGCATGGCGTCGTAGGAGAGACGTTAGCAGGGCATTAAATCGCAGTTTGGTTTTAATTTGCGCGCGAGCACTCGAGTGTCCCCCGTGTCCCGTCATCGCCAATCAATATGCTAACGAGCGATTCTATGGGCACAAAAAAGGCGAACAAAAAAGACGCACCGAGTCAGCGGAGAGCAATCGGAGCGCTCGCAATCGACTGACTATCTTCTTTTGAATGTGCGCCGGCCAATTAAAATAATTAGCGACGAAAACGAATGAGAGCGGAGCCTCTCCGCGCGATCGCAGAGTTAGATAACGCGGAAGTCAAAGAGAGAGAGAGAGAGAGAGAGAGAGAGAGAGAGAGAGAGAGAGAGAGAGAGAGAGAGAGAAAGAGAACTAGGAGCAGCCAATCGACCGAACACGAGATGAGCAAAAATGATAAAGACGCAAGGACCGACTGCGTGGCGCGTTATTTACAGCGCGCTTGATTTAATAACCGATGTTTAGCCAAGGATATGCTTGCATCAAAAGTGCTCGATTCTTGCGGTCCAAGATATCCTCGCCATTCAATTCAGCCGGCCCAATGAATAACGTGTAATCTTCCTCTTGAGTAATTTCAAACCTGAAGTTGTGTCCAATAGTGATAATCCGATATTGCATCCGCGCGTACCCAACTTGAAGTGCCCATTTTTCGTACCGCCATTTTTTAATGGATACCTGACAATTTATTTTCCACCAGGTATCCATATACATTTTGTTTGTTTGCCTTTTTTCTATTTACTAAAATGTTTCTTTTAAAAGGAGTTCCACTAAAACAGTAAAAACAGCATTTTTTGAATAACTAGCATCAAACTATGGCACCACTTTTTATATATTGAATATTGAACAATTTAAATATATTTCACCGTTTACAATTTGAGTTACATATTCAATTTTCTTCTTTCTATGATACTTTCATTTTCAGATGAACCACTTTTTTTCTGGTTTATATATTGTTTATAAATTTCATTATATAATTTACGGAAATAAAATATATTTGGTATATAAAACATTTATAAAAAGCGGCAATATTTTATATAAATTAAAATATACTTCAGCAATTATTTTGTCGTTCGTGAAAGAGATAACAAGATAATATGAAAAAACATTTTTGATTTGATAAAGAAAATGGATTTTTCGTGATGTTTGAGCAGAGAATTTTTGTTAGATTGTATCTGATTTTTTGTTTGATCTAGAAATAAAAAGTTTGAATGTTGAGAATAGAATGATAGGTCCGCAACAGCAACGGCCTGTGTGCGAACATTTTACACTTGTCCGTTCGGCCGAGATACTTGGCAAAGATATTTTAGCCGTGGCACTTTGTGACTCGGTGCGCTCTGGTCTGAGGGAATGAATTATAGCGTTTGACGTAAAAATTGAGACCACTTTACCTTATAAGACACGAGAGTGACAAGAACTGAAATACAAATATACTAACGAAGTAGTTGAATGTGAAGCGTGTGATTTAAGTGGGGCTCAATTTCCAAAGGCATTGGCAAAGCAAAAGAGGGCTGACAGCGCAACGTAATGGCGAATTTCTTCAGTGGCTCGATCTTTGATGTCGTATTGTTGTCGTGACATCATTGTTTATTTATACCGGGGTCGAGGCATCGCCCGGCTGAAGGACTACTGTCTTTGGGTAGCCTGATTTGTGCTCGGAAGCCCGGACAGCATTTGATTTATTCAAAGTAAGATATTGCGATCGGCGCTGCCACTATATTATGGAGAACGGATATCGTTCCTCTCTATCTCCTTCTGGCTTTCTAAGTACGATCAACTCTAGTGTGTCTCTCCCTATTCTATTCTGCGTTCATACTCATTTTACAAGTAAGATATTCATCTAAGTTCTACTAGGCAAGCTGGACAAACGGATGATAAAGTTTTGCTTTACGCCGGACCATATATCTCTTGTCCAGCAGATGCTACCAAATTTGATCAACGACGATTATCGCGAGGAATTCGCGTTATGAATATTTCATCAGCTGTTGTGTATCAGGTGCGCTATTCATGTGCCCGTCGAATTCAATAACCCGTGATTAATTCCCTCTCCCCCTTCCACTTATGCAATTGGCAATCGCAGGAGAGGCCAACTAATTTGGACGATATGTTTATAATTACCAGCTGATTTATATTTTCCTCGTCGGTCGCGACTTGTTATCGCTTCGTTAGCCGAGCCATAATTTAATACCGGCGACAACGGCTGCAACAATTTGCCAGGCTCTGCGGTTTTCTAGGGCTCGCTGCATTCCACGGGTCCAAATGGTTATAGGCAAAGCGCTTCGTCCATTCGCATATACAAAGCTACCGTGTTTAAGACGTCGTCAGGAATGGCGGAATTCGTTCCTCTGCAAATTCTCGCAGCTATCGTGTTATCCGGTATGCGTTATTGTGTCTTGTTCTTCTATTAACCATCCGTTCATTTGACATGGATGGTTTGAGTCTTCTAATTAATTGCGATAACAGTTATGCCTAGAAAAGCCTTCTTGTTTTTCTCTTGGACATGTTGGTTTCATTAAATTGAACGATCCAGCTGACTATCATCAGCTTCTTAGGCAAACGAAACATGTGGCTCATATATTCTTCACAAATATCACATATATGTATAAATATATATGTAACTTGAATGCTGCAATGTATAGGTAAACATATATGGTTTGATAAATAGTCTGATTTATAACTGGATTTATATATCATATCGTTTATTTTTTCTTGGGCTTCAAGTGCGAGATTTGAGCAGTTATATAAAAATCAGTCATTCAAATACAATGAAAACAAGTTGTGCGAAATTTGTGATAATTAGAATTGGAATGATATGAATAGAGATAGGTTTGAAAAAAAGAAAACAAGTTTAAAACTAAAACCAACTTGGCACGTTCGCTTTGCAAGGTATGGCATAGTTCATATCGATCACACGTCCAGTCACGCAATTCCTGGGTGGAGCCTCATAAAAACAACTGCTATTTATAACCACAGCAATTCACTATTACATCATTTGCACCCTTTCTGGGTAGCTTAAAAATGAAGACGGAAAAAAAAGAAATTGAAAAACAAAAACAAGTGAAAAAGAGATTGACAAAAAATCAAGAAAAAAAGCTACATAATTATCGTATGTAAGACCAGTAATTTGTTCATTATGTATATTCCATTTCTTCTATTCATTTATTATTCGGGGTGAGCAATAAATCAGTAGCCGCACGCTGTGCTATAGCGACCGCGTCGCGCGAAATTATTCAAGGAATTTTTGTCTCTTTTTTTTTTACAAATTACAATTTTAACTTGAAGTACCGGAATTTTTCGCCCAATTAGCTTCCTTATTCTGCAATTTAACGATATTGATGGGATCAGAAGTAATTTACAGGCAGAATTAAATTCGCCGTTGAAATTAACATTGATCTGAAACGATACACGATTGCACCCCGTTACGCCAGACAAACTTGAGTTTTGTGATATTTTTATTAGCCGGGACATTAACGACGACGTGATTAAATAAGATTGCAAAAAAACAGTGTATCCGTGAGATTTCGACGAAGATTAGGTCTCCGGTCGAACAAAAAAAAGATGGAGGAAGAAAACAATAGCAGTATGAAAAAGGAGGAAGTACAAGGCATCGAACACTTTCCGGTCGTGAAAAAGAGGTCGTTCTCGGGGCGGCTCAAGTGAAACAACAGGAGGAGCCGCACGGGTGTAAGTAACGAGTTCAGAATTTCATTAGCCGCCGGGGCGGTGCGATTATTTTAAAGAGATACAGAATTACCTGATTAGGAGGGAAAAAGTCATTAACTCGAGCGAAACTAATTAACGTGTCGGGGCCCGGGCGCGCGAAAAGTGTACCCCCTCCATCCCTTTTCGTTGTTGCCGGTAATTGTTTACAAGCGACTAACAACAATCACTCGCTGGTTTGAAATTCGAATTCGATCGACAACGAATTTGGTTATGCAAATTTTTGGGTTTGCATATATATTCGTGGAACGAGAGAAATTCCTTTTTTGCTGAACGACAAAAATCTAATTTGGTGGCTGCGTGGAATTTGTCGTAAAATATGTAAATGACGCAAACAACAACGTTTTAACGCGCTGGTAGCAGGTAGTTTGGCCTGTGTCACTGGAAGAAGAAGTTATAGTATGAAAAAGAAGAAAAACGTACAGTGGAACAGGAAAGCGCGCTTCTGCAATTTCGATGCGCATGTATGCGCTTCTTTATGAGGACATTGTTTGACTTTATGTTCTGAACCGGGCATTGAGAAAAGTCATTTTATATTGTGCACTCAAAACGGTTGACGTCAAAATTCTCTCTGCTTCGTCTTTTATCAATTTTCATACTACTTTTAACATCTGTTGCACGTTTTAAAACAAAAATCATACCTTCGTTCAACATACATACACGTACGTCTAACACCGTAACAAGTGTCCGTTAAGACTTACCAAAAATGTCTCAAATTTAAAAAAGTGTTCCAATTTGGGTTGTTGACGCTTTAACGCCTTAAATTAAGACACAGAATATCTTGATTTATTTTTTTTAAATAAATCTTTTGGAAACAATTTCAAAACACCCAAAAAATGTGTCTTAGTTTAAGACACTTATTTTTAAAGTGATGCTCCATTTACACTGTGATAAAAGTATCTTAAGTGGAGATCATTTCTGTAGAAATTTTGAAGTCGTTTTCAAACAAATTAATATATTAAAATAGAGTCTTAATATTATTATACAGTGTACAGTGTTAGGAGTCAATGCTCCGTAATATTAAAATAGAGTCTTAATATAAAAAGTATTTAAGAACCCTAAAATGATCAACTTTTGGGACATTTTTGTCAAATAAGAATTTACTTTTGGGTGTGCCAAAATTTCTATATATCACATGTTCAACATGTGAATATTTATAGTGTTACGAAAATTTATTTAATAAAATTCCGTCACGAATACATCAATTTGGCCTAAATTCATTAATTATGATCGGGACGGGAGTCACCTCCTTGCTTCATTTTTTGTCGCAAAAATGCTTCGCATTAATGTCTCACACTCTTCTACATATAGGTATATCAGAGACGGGTTGCGCCTAAGAATTCAAAATGGTTGCACGTATAACATCTCCGAGAATCCTGTGATTACATTCCAGCTTCTCCCATTTTCCAACGCCTGCCTCTGTGTCCTCTTGGAAATTAACCAGCATCTTCCTTCTGCCAACGCCCTGTCTTTTCCACCTTCCTCTTTCATCTGAATAGTTGCGGAACGCCGGGCGAGAGACGAGCAAAGGTCCGCGCTTCGCTTCAAACGTGTCTCGGATAGTTTCGAAATACCGTATAAACGACGTGAAAGCTGAGATCTCACGGTGCAATTTTCAACCCACCTCTTTCCCTATAATGCATTCAATTAGCCGAAACAAATCAAAATCTTGAAGAAAGTCCCCTTCCATCGTTTTATTTTTATTTCCACAAAATCATGGAACAAAATCATTAGAACTATAATTGTTAGATATTGCGTTTTAATGATCAAAATAAAAGAGTTCATTTTTTTGGATAGAAATTTTTTTTACCTCTGGATGAATGGTCACGATTTTCTAGTCACGATGCATGAACTGGCTTCGGCATTAAAACTAGCCTTCATTTTAGAACCTCTGGAGAATGCTATAAAAAATTGATTAATCTACGCGTTTACCCAGTAACGATTACCCGGTTATTTTCAAGCCGAGAGAGAATGGCGCCGCAATTTATTCGCCTTATACTTAGTTGCATACAAGGATGATTATGCACTGCACATAATTTCTGACTGATTTGCTACGCTTGAACGATACCAAAGTCAACAGTTTCATTTAATCAACGAAAAATTCAATTCCTCTCAATCATCGTTTATTTTTAATCTTCCTTTCAATAAATAAAACCAAAGAATTTCAGTTGTAAAAAAAAAAAAAAAAAAAAACATTTAACGAGAGAGAAATAAAAATGAATAAGTAAATGACTTATGCAAAATTTTCTTTGTTTTAATTATAAGATATGATTTCATTTTTTTAATTTCTTTTTCATGAAGAATATTAAAACTAACTTTACGAGGGAACTTTTGCGAGGAGTCTAAAATAGAAAGATGGTCAACTTCATCATCATTTGGTTCTACCAACGCCAAAACGAACGAAAAAAAAGAACAATCAAAAAAAAAAAAAAAAACATTGAATGAGAAAGAATAAAAAAACAAGGATCTCGAAGAATTCCAAGACAGTGAGATATTTGAATACGCCTGAAGTTCGGGCGTGCGTTGCCAGCTATAAATGGTAACGTATAACATTTGTGGCAATTTTTTTTTACTTATCGCCTGGTTATTAATTATGATTTCAATTCGATCGTGAATCAACAGTTTTCGCTTCGTGCAGATAGCAGGGCACGTTTTGGTACGCCTCTTTCTGTTCTCGTGCCAATGTTTCTGGTAGCCAGTTTGCTGCAATTACTTCCCCATCGTCCAATTTTAACTAAGATAATCCGCGAACTTAATTTCCGCGCCGTTGTTTATGGTAATCCCAACCAAGGGTATAAATATCCCTAACAAATGCTAAAATTGCTTTTTGAAACATTTTAAATAAAACTACCGTGTTTCACTGATCGAACTTTCGGGTTTTGGCAGGAATTACTTTTTTCAAGGGAATTTTTTTGTGAAGCACAAGTCCGAAAAAAAAGAAAAGACAAAAATGTTTGCAACTCCGCAATAAATATAACTGTTCATATAACTATATTTGCTGAAGCTGCCGCAGTTACGAGATGTACAAATTTATGCCTCATAAACAAAATTCATACATCTCTCAGTGAGATTCCGCGCATGCATGTTTCATTTCATTTAGAAATAATTTATTGTACTAAATCTTTTTTTGTAGCCTCGAAAGGCTGTTTAACCAAACTCCGAGTCAGGATTCTATTTTCATTCTCGAGTTCATAGGTTTTTCGTTAAATAAAAAGGTAATTTGTAATGTAACAAAAAATAATTCGCAGAAATAAATGTTTTGAGAGAATTCCAGTTATTTTTCGAAGGTATAATAGTTTCGTCAATTTGGCGATTGCATTTGAAATGATTTTGTACTGCAATAAGTATTGCAACACCCACAATAATCAGAATGAAAAATGGCTGACGAGGTATTTTATTCTCAAGAAGATAAAATGTTGTCGAAACTAGGCGCAGAAAGAGATAGAATTGAAGCGCCCGGAGAGTGTATGCAACGAGAAAAAAAAGAAGATAAGACACAAAGCGAGGGTGTAGCCCTCAGCGAGTGAGAGTGTAATTATGAAGTCGAAGATCTACTGCAAAAGATAAGGCCTGGCCACGTGATGGATGTTTTCAACGTCTACTTCGCGTCTGCCTCGCATTACGAGCGTTACAAGCGTTCCCTTCTTTTCTGTCCGTGCGTTTTCCCTAAATGCCCCGTCTGCGATGCTCTCTCGCACCATTCTATGTAAATTTTGCTCGTAAAATCCGCGACGCTCGCTCGATCGCACCAAAAGCAACATAACCCCCACAAATAAAAGGTCTCTTGTGTATGTTTTGATCATCTATTTTTTTATCCCTCTTTTTCACGAGTTAACTCGATCTCAAATGAAGTTGCGTGGAAAATCATCTGTAGATTATCTGCTGAAATTTTTATAATTGACGATCATTTTCATGCCTATTCAAAATGGAAAAGGAAAAAAAAACATTAGAGCCGAGAGAACAATTCTCAGGTCTGTAAACAAGCGGAAAATTGGCTTCAAAATGTACACGTAACCAAGACACTTTTATTCCCGTTCAATCACATCAAGGAAGAGCGATAAATTACTTGGGCTTCGTTTCGCGCATCGAAGTCTATTATGAATGGGCTTTATAATTCATATTTGCAATACCAGTGAGTTTCTATTAATAAACAAAATATAAATCACAAAATAATTTTTTCAGGTTCTGCGCCTCGTCGCTGGTTATTTGGTTTTGCAGTGATTGACCTGGGTCTCATCTCAGCCCACTGAGACACTATACAACCAGATCATACATTCCTCTTCAGCAAAAAGGTACCGACGAAAAGGAGGAGCGAAAAAATTTGTTGTGAGTAAATGCCGATACTAATGCGCAATCTCAGTGGAGCACAATAAAAGATAAATCAAGATTAGGATTGCTCGGGATCGTTGATTTCAATAAGCAATACATATGCAGGAGATGTGAAAAAAAGAACACGGATAAAACTAAAAATAAAATAAAAGATACAAAGAACCAGTGAAAACAAACACTGACGGCGACTATGATAATGTAATTGTGTAAAAGAATATTTTATATGACTGTCTCTCGGTGCGGAGAGTTTATAGTCCCGCCCAAGTCCAACGGCCAATAGTCATTAACTGGGCCCATTAGAAGGGCCCCGAGGGTACGCGGCGTTTTCATGCACACATGTGCACCGTTTCATTGGTTTTTCAGGTGCACGCGATAGGACAGAGATGGACGCCTGGATACCAATCAATCCGGACGAGGATGCACGCAACGGGCAACTCCAGGGGCGGACCCAAGAGGCGGCTTTAACGCCGCCTTCCTTCGCTTCACCGCGACTGACGACTGATAGTAGCCATGTAATCTAACAGCACTCAACGTCCAAGTTCTTTACTATCGCGCGTCACAGATCTATGGGACAGCGTTCTTTATGGATCAGAAACGAATTCTCACGTCTTCCGCCCGGAAACGGTCGATGCCAGTTGTGTATCTTCTACAGAGATGGACACTTGTCAGAATCGAAGGAAACATTTTGTAAACTCAATAGGAAGTAACATTCAGGGTAAACTTCAAAATGTAAGATGTGTTGAAAAATAAGAGATATATGAGTCCTTCATGATTTATGAGGATCCAAAAAGTAGGGTTTAGTTTTTAGAAGAAGGCTGTTAAGTTGATGCAATGGCAGAGTTGGGCTGTCTCAGACTGTGAATTCGGAATGGTACCAGAGAGTGCAAAGTGATCTCTAATTTCAGTCATTTTTGAGCAGGTGTTAGAGTAATTGGTCTCGTTTGGAAGTAGTTAGTTATATATACCGTAGGCTGGAACGATTTTAATCTAGATAAAAGAAGCTGTTAAATTTAGCAAATGGCTTAGGTGCACCGTGTTGAATTCAGCTCCAAGACGTGTTGATTTAATGTTTTTATTTCTCAAAAAAAAAAAAAAAAGAATTACGTATTTGTATTTTTGTACCGCATCTGATTGATTTTGATTGTTTCAAAATAATTTTCAAATTGTTGATTTTAAAGTTTCTGTTTGCATTCACCTGGAATATTAAAATGAAAATTTTTTGAGAGGAATGACTTATGGTAGTTACGTAATACAAATGGTATGGATTAAAATAACTGGAAGAACCCAGTTAAAAAAAATCAGATGCAAGGCATGTTGCGATCCTGCGATTACCTTAGTCCATTAATATGTGTCTTACATCCGACACTAGGTCTGTAGGTCTTTAGGTCTAGGGCCTACGTCGCATCATTTATCACCGACTCATAACGACGGTCCGCCATGAGTTGCACTTATTTTAACTCGGTCACTGCCCAAAGTATAATAATCTAATCCGCTGTCATATCAATTTCCTCATTCACGTTCAATGATTCAAATCTATACGACGTTATTGAAATAAAATTTATTATTCATTATCTCTGGAATGTTGAAAATGTATTTGTGTGCTCAGATTTTATATCATGTGGTTACAGTATTACGACGAATATTTTCGTCTGAAGGCTGATTGATTTGTCAATTTAATTGAAGACGAATAAACTTCATCTAGACGTTGAATATAATTCCTCAAAGATGAACGATGGAGTCGAGTTGACAAAAAAAAAGCTGATCCGATTAAGAAATTGAAACAGATCAACGACAGAGGAGGCAGTTAAAAACTGCCCACTCGCGGATTGTGTCCGGTTTTGTAACAAAACAAACAATGACTGAGCATATCCTGCGTTGCTAATTAGCTCTGCTTTTCGTTCATTACGTTATAATAAAGTTTGACCCTTGATATTATATATTTAATTATGGGTTTTCACGTCATTCTAAATTCGTGACTCGATTACTCGTTTTAATTACTCTTGAATGAATGGAATGAGCTGTGTAATTAATTGGTCTAATTAATCAAACGAGTTGAATTGTAAAAATTCATTGATCTCAACAACAATCAAACATATCATTTCAATTGGAAAGAAATGTAAAATCATACGTAATCAGAAAATTGCTCTAACGGTTCAGCGAGCATGAAAATTTCTAGAACTTAATCAAATAAAGTTCTAGAAAAAAAAAAAAAAAAAAAAAAAAAAAACATGTTATAAAATAGTATTGTAAAAAAAGATTGTATTGAACATTATCAATTATCAGATGTAACATTTTGTAAAATAAGTTTGGATCTTTTATTTTGGTTTCACGAAATTTCATCTTTGTGATGTGTATTTAAAACAAGTTCTGCATCGTTTCTGCAATATCCTTGGAATTAACGAGACTGATATACCGAGACGATATGGTACGATGCTCGTCAAGTATATTCGGAGGTGGACCTTCGCGGGTATTAATTCCTCAGCTGAATGGTTATGGGGAGTTCACGGAGTGATTTAGTAACTCGGCTCTTATTTCGTTCTCGACGCACCATCTTCGGGCAACGGAGACCGCGTCAATATGTTAATCCACGAATATAATCCCACGATTCAAGATGAGAGAAGAAGAAAAAGATAAGCGGATGAATCGGTCGTGGCCATTAGTAGGAGAAGGAGACGAGAGGAGCGAGGTTATTAAGGCCGAATATTCTCTATGAGGCACGATATGTGCTTGACGTCGTCATAAATATGAAATATCGAAGCCCAAACCGTCGAATCGTCCATTCTTTCTTCGCCGACGGCCAAGCGTCGTTCAGCCAATTAAAAAATTTCTCCCTCTCGTTTGTACGGACAAGATTTGCAATCATATTTGCATCAGACTCGTTCTCTTTTTTTATAGACGTCCTTTGTTAGAATTGAGAAATCGCACGATTGAACATTCTTCATGTTGTGATATCAAAAAAAATAAGATACGACATTTTCTTTTATCTTTTTGTCTTATAGAAAAAAGTGAAACTTTGTAAAATTTCAATGACATAATTTCGAAACGTGAAATATATTATTATTTAGAAATAGATTATACAAAATTCTTCAAGTAGTGATATAGAATATGATGTAGACAGCGCAAAATTTTCTTATTTTTCAACGAAAAATTTCAATGACATGCATAATTTGAAAACGTGAACAAGTTTGTACAAATTTACAAAAGAGAGAGAAAGAGAGACAGGGCAAAATTGACACGTTAATGAAAGTTTTGGGTAGGAAATAAATTGAACGACTCTTGGTGCAAAAAAGTATAAGTGAGTCGCGTTGCGGCCCCGTTGTAATTTTTCGACTTGGAAATTATAAAAATTGGACTGGAAATGAAGGGACTGACCATAAAGACGGAATTTTATGAGACACCGGGCTGTCGGTGTAAAGGATACTCTCGAGAGGGTGAACTTGTGACGTCGTTAGGTTGTTTATCGCGTTCAACGGGAATCCGCAGATAATATCGTGTGCTATGCAACGCGAAACAAGATCCCTGGCGTTCGTTATTGGGATCGCCGAGGTATATCGACGGCGACGATGTATCGCGTGATACTTACGCACGTATCGCGAGCGCCAATCGCTGTGTATGCTTGCACACAAAACGCTATACGCTTACAATCGTACAAAATATATGAAACTCGACAAAACTTACAACACTCTCTGTCAATCGATTCTATAAGTCCTAAACTGTGAAAAAAATCGGTACACAATTTTCTTGTTTTGTGTTTGTTTATTCTGTACAAAATTATTTCATTCTGTAAAAATTTTCAGTTTTTTCAACGTTGGTAAATAAAAACTGTTATGAAACGTGTTTCGGGCTTTGTCAAACTTTTCAATATGTACCTTGACTGTCTTTATTTTAAGAGTGCTGAAAACATCATTGCGATACAATTCCTTGATTTTTTATACCCACACAAGTGTGCACATTGCAATAATGTATAATAACTGATTTCTTCATTAATCAAAAACCTGTTCAACATTTGGGAATGAGAAAAAGGATATGATATGGTCTGAAGTCGATGTAAAATAATAAATTACACATCATTATATATGATACCGCGTTAGTGTGATATGGTAAGGGCCTGAGTATGACGATCGGTCCCAAAAACGGAAGCAACGAAAATGACACCGAGCTATAAAAATGTAAATTCTGATTTATCACTCGAGTGATTTTTTGATCGGGAGTACACATAGCCGATACAAATAAACAGAATTAATCATACCAGAAGGACAATATTTCAACAGCGCGCACAACGCCAATAAATGACTCAATTAGTTGGGTTGGCTTTTTTTCTGCAAATTTTTTTGTTGCGTCTCATCGAGTTTGCGGTAATGCAATATTATTGTTAATGCTTAAGACTTCGTTACAAAGTCATGTATCAATTTCAAAGGTGGCAGACGAAGAAAAATGAAAAAAAAAAAAAAAATAATAAATAATAAAAGAAAATGAAATAAAAGCCTGACAATTGTCGCGGAATCGCGCGAGTGCCAAGTGTATTTACATATTAAATTGCTTGGAAATTGCGAACGGCAGGATAGATAAACAGTAAGAATTAGCATCGCGCAAGAAATTTATGGGTTTGCATGGTCGGATCCGTAGGCATAATAAGATATTCGCATATAAAAGATATATCGTCCGAGCGCTCGGATTATGATTGAGGCTGTAGGCTTTTGTGGTCCATGAATCGACCTGCCGATTTTTCATGTTTACAAATCGAACAGATGGCGTTGAGTTCACAGGTGTTTGATAAGACATCGTTGTTGATAAGTGCACATTTTACACGAAAGTTAATACGAGATGTTGTGTATGCTAAGACTTTGTATTACTGTAATTCTTTCATGTCGCCTCTTTTACGTTGTGATTTTAATGCTCCATTAAAAATGACGTTGTAAATTACATCGCGAACGGTGTCGTTATCGCAGAGAAAACAGATTTATTACAATTTTTAGTGAACATAATTTTTACGTTGACTTGTTAAAGACAAAATTATAAATTCACTGAATGTTTTTGTTGAAAAATCAAAGTTGGTATCATTATTGTATCAACACTCTAAATAAGGAAAAATATTATTTGAACTAACCTTAATTTTGTTTTGAATAGTTGCTATGAAACAATGTGTCCTTGGTCTAAGAAAATTGTTCTAGGATCAAAACCAATACACAGAATTTCATTTCAAGAGTTTTAAGAGTAAAGGAATTTTACTGTTAGTTCCAGAATATTTGTTTAACATATAGGTTTATCAGAAATTAGTAAAATTACTTTTTATTATAGTTTATTATTATAATGTAGGAATTCTCAAATAAAAAATGGTGAAGAATAGCAAAAAAATTGAAATACATTTTAATTTTTATTGTACGGTAAAACAATATTTGTTGATAGTTTTTAATAAAACTATTTTCGCCATTTTGTTTGAGAGTCCCCTTAACAAGTTGCAATTGAAGTCGACGGTAAAAAAAATTAATTAAAGATGGGGATACGTAAATGTTGATTTTCTCTTCTATAAAATTGATCTCGGAATAGCGAATGGTACTGCGATACAGCCGCGCATCAAACCGTCCATCATAGGCGCACGCAGTTGGCGGAAAAATTTGTTCCGTTTTTATTATCGTTATTAAACTTTTACCGCGAGGAAGACGGCAATTTCGAAACGCGCTGCAGCTGCGACGAGTTGCAAGCTGCTCGTGCCAGGTCCCTTCTTCCTCTCTTCTCGTCCTCCCTTTTCCTCGATGCTTCTTGCAGTCATAATAAATAGGTGTGGAAATGATTCGTGGCTTTGGCTGGTAGCGAAATAACAGGAAATTGGTACTCTCCAACGATCCCTTAAATCATGCAGTTCAACGCGAGCTGGGGTCTACGTCGCGCCCCGTGTTCAATGAGTTTTTAATTTCCATTCGCCTCTGCTCTTCTCCTGTGATTTCGCGTTTATCCGATTCTGCTCTTTTCAGTTTAGCTTAAACGGTCGATCGTAATTATCGACCTATCAACTTCGACAATTTATAGACAAAAAAAAATAATCCCCCAAAAACAAACAGATTTGTTGTTGTTTTCAAAATTACTGAGCAAGTACACGTTTAAAAATTGTTAAAAAAAAATTGACAAGTTGTAATATATTCAGAGAAAAAAGTTAGTTCTCACCCGAATGATGGTGTTATTTTTACTTAATTATACCGTACGATATGAACAATATAATTCAGGATAAAAAATGGCAAAATAACATATTGAAACATTTCTTAAGAGCGAGCATTAATTTGTATTATTATGAAAATGATCCCTTTCTGATGAGTCGTATTAACAGTAATTATACTCAGGTAGAGATAGCGGACGGACAAAATGAACGCAGAAACGAATGCGAGCCAAGATTACTACGTGATAGACAGGGGGCGTTTCTGCAAAGATGGAGAACTGCATAGTGCGTTTATGGTTGATCGCCATATGTTCAGCGTGCTCTTTTCATAGGTTGCACTAAACTTTTGATTATTAATTGCTTTGGAAAAAAAGGTCATGCAAAACTGTAAGTTTACAAAGAGGATCTATGAAAATAGATAAGTTTACGATTTTGCGCTCTCGGAATGCAATTTAAAGAGGGGGCAAAAATTATCGGCTGCATTTATCGTTTATGAATAAATTTCGCAATCGGCTGTTATATTTTTCCATTTATTGATTAAAGTTCTCAAAAATCATGCCGATTAATAATAACTGCAGAACCTCTCTCGAGAGAGTCTGCGAGCCGATCGGCCACATATCTTGAATTTTACGCGTTTCTTTGCAAAGCGAGTAAAACGAGAAAGGGAGGATGAGCGAACAAACGAGAATTTAAGAAAGAAAAGAGGATCCACACATGGAGAAGGAGAGTGGTCGGTGAACGCAGCCAGGGGGCTGAAGCGGCGGCCCGATCGCGCTTTTTCTCCCCTTTTTTTCTTTTTTTTTTCGATTCGCCTTTTTTTACAAACCGCATTATTATTTCTTTCTTTTTCTCAAACGTGAACGGAAGACAAGACGTGTGCAAGGGATCGCAGTTAATACGAAAAGTTACTGCAAATTTCGCTTTGTAATAATAAGGCACTAGCAAATATACCTTTCGCAGTATCAAAAATGATATATCAATATCATTTTTTTCCATTAATTGATTCTAATGTAGGTTTATCGAAAGAGTTGAATTGATTTGAAAGTACGAAATAAATTTCTGTTCCGATAGTGGTGTTGTGATAAAATTGCTAAGTTATTGAAGCTGCTCTCAGATGATTAGTATTTTTGCATAAGGTGTTAAATTGCAAATCGCACGTACTTGCCAAATTATGTATAACAAGTACGAAAGCTGTACTCGACGGCTTACAATTAATATTCATCGTGTATTAACGGAGCTATCGCATTTATAAATCGTAAACAAGGGATAACCGTGGGCAAGTTTCAAATGAACAGGTTTCGCGTTCGCTCCGAAAGATGTAGCGACGTGTACAAACTTTGGATCTTTTCGCATCGTTGCGTTTCATTTTGTCCGATATTTTTATTTTTTAAATTAAATTCGCACAACTCTGGAAAATACAATTAAAAATTTCAGTTATATAAAAAGAGTTTGAAATTAATCTTGTAAAAGTAACATTTGTATGTTTGTTATTCAAAAACTTGTTTCACTTTGAACACGTAAACAATTATGATCATTAAAAACTATCTACTTATCATTTTTGATTATATTTTCAAAAGTTTGTACAAATTTTGTTGTGTATAAAAAAATGTTCGCACGTTTCGTGATCTTGTGTTAATCCAGACGTTGTTTATTATTTGAACCTGTCTTTATTTCGCAGGACGCTATTCAAACTCGCGACTTTTTCATTTTTGATGTCGTAAAGGGCCGTTTTATCGCCAAGTTTAAGGGTTATTGTGCGATAAAAGTGGCGTTATTATCACTTAGCTTGGAATGTCGGGAAAGGAACCAGGTTGGCAAAGAGAGGAAGACGGGCGGAAAAGCGGCCGATCTTGTGTAAGAAGCATGAGTGCGGCTTTAAGACTCATAAAAGCTTGAGACATCGTGCTTCTCGACACGTGACACGCGTCTTCGTCTCAGAACCCGTCAGAGTTGTGTGCTCGTCACTATAGCTTTTACCTAAAAATCCGACTTTGCTCTTTTGCTTCACCCAGTTTTCTGTTATAAAATTATTCAACAAAATTTTGTCTTTTCAAAAACTAGTAAATTTTGTTTAATACAAAGATGTCCGAATATAACTGTGAATTGTGTGTGCTGGGAAAACTTGTTTTTAGAGTACCGTCAGAAGCGAGAAAAAAGGTCTTCTCTTGTGTACCCGTTGTCAAAATGAAGAATACGTTTGACAAGAGCAAACATCTCTGAGGAAAACATCGGAAGTTCACTGTAAATCTTGCTAGGCAACGTTCAAGTCCGGTATCCTCGGCAACGTGATAAGCGATGATACTGATATCTGTGTACAGTATGTTTTGGGCATACAAATATTGAGACTGGCCGGCATTCTAACACAAAGCGCATTATGGATTCTGTAAGATTAACAACAATCATATCACTATCAAAACAGAGAAATCTGTACAGAAAAAAAAAAGTCTAATAAATTTTACTTACCACGATTTTTTTATTAATTCCAAAATTTTGAAATATTATTTGTACTAATAATAATAATAATGTATATAATATTATATTCATAACCTTTAACAAACAATTTAAAAAATGATCGTGTTGCAATAATTGCAATGTCCGTAATGAAAGGGTTAAACTGATTGCAATATTTGTTTCAGATCTGATTGTAAAATGTGGGCTTACATAATATTGCATAAACTGCAGCCGATAGTTTTCCGGTGTTTAAACGCATTGTGACTCTTAATGATAGGTGCGAGGAATAAGTATGTGCGACTCCGGTTGATTCGATCGAAATGAAGCTATTTTCATAGCGGAAACCGGAAGCGAAGAATTCTAGCTCCACAGGGCGCCCTGTCTGCGTACTATCACCTCGTTCGGAAACGGTGAAGAGCCCGGGGAGAGGATATTGAGAGCGACTCTCCGTAGCACTGGACATAATTTCCGCTCGACGAGATCGGAATTGCTAATGACGTCGCCTTCGCGCATCATTCACGTTTACCTGACGTTCTCATTCTCCACGTGGGGCACTTATATACAGTGCGCTTATTGGTTCATCGAAAAACTATCGGCCCGGCTCTAAAATTAGCCAGAATAATCGATACATACACCCAATCATAACGCTTTTGATCTAAAGATGACAATGGGAAATGATACACTTTTATACAACATCCACGCTCTACGTTCAGCTGCAGAATAAACGATACTGACATGGTGGAAAAAATTGAGCCGATCGGGAGAGCGATGTGATTTAAATAACGAATTCAAACTGTCATGTAACGAGTTTCAACGGCAACTTTGTCAGCGGTATAAAAAACATCGAAGAATCCCGATTGTGCGAATTCTTCGCTAAATTTCAATTGCGCTGTCGACGACGCTCTTTCTCGTTAGCGTCACAAGGCCGATGAGGTTTTTCATTAGCCTCTCGGTGATGCATTCCTGTTGGACAGTTCGCCCGCATCCAGCGTAAGGATAAGAGACATTTTTAATTACCAACCGGAGGTAACGATTCCTCCGTCATTTCCTCTTCTTCTCTGCTATCAGCTGCCAAATATTTCCGGGCCTGTCATTCAGAACGACTTTTCCTCTATTCTTTACGATTTCCCATTCGATGACACATTTTTTGTACAATTCTACTGTTATAGCTTTTGATGTAAAACAGATTTAGATCTGCTCGAGCTTGTGATCTACTCTTCGTTTTTGTCTATCACAAATTATTTAGATAACATTTTGCTTTTTCAATTTCTGACTCTTATAACATTGTAAAAATATTCATTTTTCTTCATTGTATAAGTGGCTCGATAAAATTAATTAACTCCTAAATTTAATGCATTGCATTTCATTAATTGACGGGTCCTGAGTGTTTGCCACTCGAGATAACGTCTATCATTTTAATTTGGCCCTTGATTATTATTAAATGGGTGGGCAGATAAAAAAAAACGTTCGATTTATCCATCCAATTGTGTCAGCATAAATTTGCGTATTCACACGCGGGTGAAACGCGAAAACACTTTCGATGAATCCTGAGGGATTGTGAAACTGTACAAAAGACACCCAGACAGAGCGACAATGTGCGAATCTTCTTGACACGCTCGTCATATTTGGTAAATACCCTGGACTGTGACATCGCCACTTTTATGCATTTTCAATGTAGGTTTATTTTAAACGGTATTTTTCAAACGTTCATCTGTCAGTCTTAATCATTTATATAACTATGATATTCGGTATATTAAAAGATAGCTGACGTACTCTCCGCTCACGAACGAGGAAATATGTCATGTAGAACGGTGTAAATTTGAGATTACGAAGCTTCGTTCAGAATAAATGACTGTCATATTAAAATTAACTCAACTAATTAATTTCAATTTATTGCAAAAATTCATCTGGTTTTGATTTAAAATTTAAATTGTAGGGAAGCAATGGATTTCAATGTATCCAACTTGAATGGAATCGTCAAATTGAAGGTTCGGTCAAAGACAGATTCTTAAGATAATCACTGCAAAAATTGCTCTCATTTTAAGAAGAAAATTAAGATTAATTATTGAGTAGTCAAATTTGAATAACTTTGTAGTTCAAATAGTTGGGAAGCATGGAATTTGCACGATTTTCACTTGTCGATGCTGTCAACTTTAAGACTTTAAATTTGTTCAAAATTTTTCTTTTCTGTAAGAATTTTGATTCTTGCGGCGAATAAAGGCACGCAGCCTAATTTGGTATTTACAATACAAAATTGATTGCAATTTGTTAATGGACGAAAGTTTCCGGTTAAGCCATTCATTAGTTTGAGAGTACTTGAAAAGATCAATGACTTGGCTGCAGATAGTCAGTTTCACGAAAATCACCCTCCATTCTATTTCTCCCTCCATCCTCAAAGCCAACAGTAGGGTAATCAAAGTTGTCGTACCGACCAGGAAGTTAGTCTCCCGCAACGTAGTTCTTGAATTTCAGTCGACATCGGAGATTCGAGAAGCGAAAGTTACGCTGCGAATTGAGATGGAGGGAGTAGGCAACTCGTGGTTGCGAAGGATGCTCTTCTTCGTCGGCCCGGGTAAGCTTTGGATTTATGGTAGCGTCGCGGTGTCCGTCTTCACTTGCCGTGACGCCCTTCCGTCTGCTTGAAAAGTCCAAAACCGGAAACCCGGTGGCTTGGGAACCGTTGGCGTCCTCATTTCGCTTGTTCTGTGCCAAAATCTTTAATAAAAAGAAATAATCGTTGGTGAATGATTCAACGCCAAGTCTCACCAAAATTTATTAATATAACAAAAAATATATATATATTTGAAATATTCTGTTGAAATATTTTGATCATTAAAAATAGGTTCCGCTTTAACTGGAAAGATCTGATTAAAATTTTTTATCATGTTTTTGGAGAATTGATAGAGGCAAAGTTCGGGTGGAAAAGTTGATTCGCCAGAGATTATTTGGTTGGCAAAAAAGAAAAGAGGTCGTATGAAACGTTGGAAACTGCGACGTCGCGCGGCCAAATATAATTGGTCAATTTTTCAGGCAATTAAATTGTCATGGACGGAGGAAAAATGTGTCGTGCCGTTGCCAATATGGTATGGGACAGAGTTATTGGAAGGAAAGAAAGTGGTATCAGTATGCGAGATACGGTTCGACCACATCTCGCGCTCATCCCTCGACTTATTGCGGCTTAGACGCTCTTGTCGGCTCTGGGCTTCTCACCCCGTGAGAACGCGGATAGGTGTACGTGACGCACACTTATAAACACATTCTCGTATTATGTCCAAAGCCTCTAAATTGTTTCAGCCATAACTCCAGATACTTGCGACGCATATACCTTCGGATAACCGGGCTTGCGAACCATCTTCTGCCACACCAAAGAGTAGCTACGCCGGTGTGAGATACGCGAGTTTTGCTGCGCCACTAAGCTTCCTAAGTAAGAGAAAGAAAGAAGAAGAAGAAGAATATTGATGGCAAAAGAGAGAGAACGTTTTTTATTATTTCATCGAATCAATAACAAAATTATATATCTCTCTCTCTCTCTCTCTCTCTCTTCCTCTCTGAAGTACAATGCTTTTTATTGAATTTTAAATTATTTTAATTTTTGGAAAATAGATGTTCTCGAAGTTTTAGGACAGATTAAACTTTCCAGATGATAAAACTTGATTTTACATTAAATGATCAAAAATAGTGGATCTTGTGGTGGGAATAGTGGGAACTTGTGTCATGAGTTTTCATTCTACAAATGTGTACATGGAGCAGTTTCTGTATTGCATTAAGAAAACATTGTTACAGCTTTTGAAACAGAGGGAGGAGGGGTTGAAAGGGTGAATTGAGAAAAAGCGAGAGTACAAGGAGAGG
Organism: Trissolcus brochymenae; assembly: GCA_030523145.1. Classification (NCBI taxonomy): domain Eukaryota; kingdom Metazoa; phylum Arthropoda; class Insecta; order Hymenoptera; family Scelionidae; genus Trissolcus; species Trissolcus brochymenae. Next base: position 34,707 of record JAQQRF010000481.1, read on the forward strand.
GAGGAAAAAGGACCAAAAAGTGTCAGAAAGAGAGGGAGGGAGTCAAGTTTGATTACGTATTTACCAGGAGCGGGCAAAATAGAAGAGAAAATTCGCTTGTCGGTTTCGCGGCATCACGGACGGTTGTGCGACGGCTTGAATTATGCATGGACACGGCTTGCCTCTGCAACTCGTATTGTTTGCCGTCCGTACACAAATCTGATTCTCGCGATCTTACTGCAAGCAGATTCCACTCAGAAATGTCAAACAATTCTTCTGTATATCGATGCTAACCATCATATCATGATTAGAGCTGATCTCTGCTCTGGAGATAGCAATCGCGGGCATCGAGATCGTTGCCTTGTGGGAACACCAAATATGCTTACATTGTTCCCGGGAATTAATGTGGATGGTTAAAGTGTTCAAATATTTTGATTTATAGCACCTTGTATTCCAGACGAGAGATATTCTTTTCGACTATATAAATTGCCTGCTTGAAAACGATTTTCTCTGCAAAATGATGTTTGAAATTTACCATGGCTCGTTTATATTTTTTACTATTAAAAAAAATGATATGAACAATAATTTTCTTTTAACAATGTTGATCTGGAAATTTGATTTAATTTTTATGGGACGTCTGAATGTTTGGTTAGATTTTGCATTTGTCGTTGGTTGTTTGGACGGATTCAAAACCGTGGCTTGGCAAAATTTCGACGCAGTCGCCAAAGAAGTAATGTATTGCCGGATTTTGCTTTCTAAGCTGTGGCTGGTGGAGTGTAGCAATAGCAACCGAGAAACTATCCCGTTTTACATTCTAATCTATAAATTTTGTTCGCTCCAATTTTTTTTCATCCCTCCCATTTACCATTTCAACGAAAAATCGTAGGAAAATGTTGGCTGAAATCACGATCGCTTACAAACCGGAGCTGGAAGTATACGTCAGATAAATTGCCACCCTCGTTTTTGGTACACAGGAAATTTATATATTCAAGAAAAAAATCAAACCGAAAGTACAGTCGACCTTTGTAAGGGAATATTCGATTAATGGAAAGGCTTTGGTTGGATCGCTCCAGGAGCTGTTTTTAGATAGCAACTCATCAAATTCGTAACTTTTCGTTGGCAATTCGAAGACGTGTTGGTAGAAAAAAAAAGAAGGAACAGAATTGCAGAGAAAAGACAAATGGGGCCAATCTCGTGAAGTCTTATGAAAATTTAGCTAGCAAAAGCCCTAAATCTCATTAAACAGCGTAGTTTGCTGCGGGGGTTGCTGACTGCAGGGATGCGACTCTAATTACCTCGCGGGCCGATAAAAAAAAGGAAGAAAAGAAGAAGGGTAGGAGGGGTGGGAAAGCCGAGTCCGGGGGAAAAGAAAAAAGCGAATTAAAGAAAAGAATGAGGCGGGCCAAGAGTAGGCTGCTTGTGACAGCTAGCTAATCGAGGTGTTTAAGAGTCTACACTGATCGTCGTTGCCTCGTTAAAACGAGGGCGTTTCGGGGAGGTGGATGGTCGCGTTCTTTTGGACCAGCGTGATAATAGGGTCGAGAGGGAACAGAACAGGAAATATAGGAAGTGAAAAATGTCACATCTTACTCGCGTGATTTACAGTTTCTTCAGCGCATTTTGCATACTGATTCCAGTGGAGATGAAACAAAATTACATTTGCATCGTTCGCAAAAACACACCATGAATTTTGAATCAAGTTGGGATTAATTTTGCAGCCAAGAGGCTCTGTTTTTATTTTTTTTTCCTTTTCGAGGCTTGATAAATAAAATTATCTCGCGAACAAAACGCGCGCGGGAATCTTTTTCTAACAGATAAGTGATCCCATCTCGGGTACATTAATCGTGCTTTATTTTTGGCTCCCGACGCTTGTCATTAATTATTTTCAGCGTTGTCTTCGCAACTTGTCGTGTTTAATCCAATTTTTGATATATTCAAAGATAAGCCAGGGGCTGAATTACAGATAAATCACTGATGTGTATTTACAGATAAGTATTGACGTTTGATTGTGTCCTGAATAAATTATAAAAGCCATGTGCGAAATGGCTGCGGCCCAAACTTTGGACACGATTTTCTCATTATCGCGACTATTTTATTGTTCGTAAATCTATAATCAAATGAAGTTCTCCTTCTCCGCTTATTCTCCTCGCTGTTATCTCTGATCGGTTACTTGCAACTGCTGCGACGAACTCGATATTTTATTTATTCACATACCCAGAGAGGGCAAGTGCAAGCGAGATAGACGACGAGCGAAAAAGCAAGACAGACGAAAAGTAATCAAGGGTGCACTAATAGGAGGTCCGGCTCCGTTTTCACGTGAGAGTTTGGGGCAAACTTTTCTCTTTTTTTATTTTATTTTCTTCGTTGTTTTTCCTCTTTTCTTCTATAATTACACTACCTACCTACCTTGCTCGGAATAAATAACACAGATTAAACGTGTCTAGCTATATAGCGATTGTAATATTGCCTAACTCTTGATCAAAGACCGCTTTTACAGCCAAAATTATTTCCGCCAGTTTCAAATTTACAACCAAAATTGTATTTGGCACAAAAAAATTGTTTCGTTCATTGATCTTAGAGCTTACATTATTTTTGAGAGTCAAAATTTCAATATTATATATCTTGAATATTGATTCATTTTGTGTGTATATCTCCAGCGTAATAGCGAACTTCTCAATTTCATGTATAATTCAATAATCCAGTCGGAATATCGCTTACTCTTTATTTATTTTTTTTTTTCAATGCAAAAAGCCATCAGATTATGAGCCAAGGAAATTGAAATATTCACAGCCTTGGGCGAAACCATGATTTAGTGAAAGATTTGATTTATGTATTTTTATACGAGCGCAAAAAGTTGCCGCGATGTTTATGTAAAATCATCCAAAGTTATCTTTGTCTTACAGGGGTCTTGCGAATCTTCGAGTTTGTGGTTTTCTCAATAAAAAAGTGTGATATGCGAATGAAAGAAATTTCAATTCAATTTTACTACACTCATCTGAAACCACTGAGATAAAAACGTTATCCGAAAATTCAATGGTCAGTTGTCAGGTGAAAATAAAATGTTTCAAATTATACAAATATAATCAACTTGACACTATTGATTTTCAAAGAAATCCTTTTATTTTATATTGTAATAATGAAAAAAGGATTAATCCCGTCGATAAATAAATAAATAATGTCCATTATGACTGAGCAATGTTTCAATTATGTATATTTTAAAGTTTTATTGAGATAATTTTTTGTATACGATTTGAACGCGTACACAAAAAAATGTGACAAGTGTAAAGTTGCATTACCTTTGATACTTTTCTTTCCAGATTTAAAAAAAGTGTGAAATTGAACATTTTGTCATATATTTTTGTTGAATTTCGACTCAAAATAAGTGAAAATGCAGTTAAAATGAAGCTCAGATATTTTCATTGTTTGCATAAAGTGATATATTCAGTTATTAAAATTGTTAGAGTTAATTATTTGAACGCAATTAATATGATTGTCGGTTGTCGGTTGGTCATATATGTATATCGTATTGGGATCAAATTTGTCATGTAGGCAATAACAAATTCATTATTGAAACGGGTTGAGAGAGTTGGCGTAAAGACGGTGTGTCAGGATCAAGGTAGCGGTTATACAGGTAGTCTTGGCTGGGCGAACGGAGCATGCATTATGTATAATACATCACGTTATTGGTTGCCTCAGTGATTCCACCCTTGGCAGCCTTATCGTGTAGCACGGCCCGTTCTAGTAAAACATAAGCATCGGGAAACGATAAATAAGGGAAACGTGGGTCGCATGCCGCGCGTCGCCTGCTTCTTCTTCGTTTCGGTTGGCCCTCTCTCTTTGCCAAAGTAGCGTGTCACCCTTTGCTAAAATTGTAAACCTCGAAGGCTGGCATCCCTCTCACTGGGCCTATCACGTATGCGTTCTCGCATTTCCACAAGCTGAATAACAACACTCTCGTCGCGTTTCGCATTACCTTCTCTATTGTGTCAAATTGTTTAGCTTATTTCGTCTGGATTCGTGGCCGACGCTGATCTGCATTTTGCCCAAATTATGCGATACGTCATTTCAGGAATATCAATACACGAGGATTATTCGGATTCAAGCCATTTGTCATGTTGGTCTTAAGTGGATCAATCCTAAGACGTGATCCATCAGCAACTAAAGCATCTTTTGTTGTGCGCGATGTTTCATACGTATCGCATCTTAAGCCATTGATGCTTTTCACACATTTTTTTCGGCTGTCACGCAGACCATCTTATGAATGATGCATCAAGTTTATTCTAAATTAGCTTGTTCGCTTCATTTAATTCTAGTTAAGGCTTTCTAAATTTACAGTCAACAATTTTTAATCTTTCTTCAATTGTGACAAATTTTTGTCTGTCAACTGTGTTTAAAATTGAATTAATTTTAGTTTTATTTTAATATTATACTTTGATGCAGGAGTTAATGAGAATTTCAAAATATGATACATAGTCAGATATAATTTATCGTCTTAGAGAATGTATACCATCGTCAATAGTTGAAAAAAAAAAAAATAAATAAATAACTGATACAGAAGCATTTTTCAATTTTATCGAACGCATTAACTTTCAAGATGAAATGAAATTTTGTTGTTGTACCTTTTGAACATGACTAAATCAAATTCGCGAATTCACTAAATAGACACTACTAAAATATTCATCGCTCACCTTGCATGAATAAATTTCAGTAGTAAAGATAGTAATAATTCTAAGTAGGCAATACATGACGAATGAGTCTATTGATTTCAAATTGAATTTGCTATTCTAAATGAATTATTGTATCGAACCAATGAACTTTCACTTGTAACATAAGATAAATCGTGACAACTCAGCGTATCATCCTTTTGTGTTGAAATTCAACTTTCCGACAATTTATTTTCTCTCTTTAATTTATTGAATTAGTTTTAATTCAATTAGAAAATTAAATTTAAATTTATGGCTTTGATAAATTTTTCAACAACTTGAGAAACCATGTTGAATTGAAATTGATTTTTCACAATTTTTTTTGAAATTCTGAAACGAATTTTTTATCAGTTTAATTGAATCGCATTTGGAGGTAAAAATGAAAATTTCGAATGTATAAATTCACAGCGTGTGCGATGAAATAATACAGAAAGAAATAAAAAAAAGAATTCACCGATTCGCGTATCGTGGGATTTTATTTGAGAATCGCGCGTAGCATTCTCTCTTTGCAATTTCAGCACATGTTGGCCATTGCGTATTCTTGACGACGAGCGAAGACCGAGAACGAGCAAACAAGTTATTCGAACCTATTTCCCTAACTTTTGCCCTCTCAAAGGAGCCATGGATCACCGGCATGACACGCGCCACTATATGCCGGATAGCTTCTCGGCTGGCGAGAGTGTCATGTTTGCGAGATCGTTTGCCTAGACGAGAACGAAACCATGCCAAGCACGCCGCTATGCATAATTGTGTATCAGCACGTAGCTATGCGATAACAACGTCATATCGCGATAAAATATGGCGGAAGTGGCGTATCTGTTATGTTTGTCTTGAAATAACAAAAAAACGTAGGGATATGAGTTATGGTCGTCATAAGGCTCCCTATCAATCATGAACTTATATTTTTGAACACAATTTTTTTCCAACTTATACACACCCAAATTAAAATCATTCAAATTAATAGAATTGTTCGAAAATAGTAATAGCAAAAATATAAATTTTAGATAAAATTGGTGACAATTTAAGTTCGAAAAAGTGATGTATATTCATTGAATTCTAATAGCAAATTTAATTTTTAAATCGAGTGTCCATCAGTATCCAAACAGAGTAATTATACGAAAAAAGTTGTTCTATTTTTTAACAATTTGTATTCCACTTTGATGTTTGCCATTTTAACCACTTTTATTAAGCGAAAACACTTTTTGTTACGACTTTTTACAAATTAAAAATCATTTTCAAGCATTTTTATAGTGTCCTTTTTTAGTTGACAATGATTTTTTTCCAACTATTAGTTTTGTAAAATCAAGAATATAGGAGGGGAAAAATCGTTCTCAGCCAGTTCGCACGTATTTTATCTGGATGTATGCGATTTCAAAAAGACTCGGGATCAAGGAACCGTGAGACGTCGAGCTATGCAAATATCCAACGTCGCATCGATTTGCATGCGCGATATCCTCTCTTCCCTTTCAGTTCTCTCTCGGCATCTAGATTCCTTCTCTCGATCTCCGTCCGATTCTGCATTTATCGACGCATTCTCGTTTCCATGGGTGTTCCGCTCACGGTAGCTGAACACGCGCGCGGAGTGACGAATTTATTGCTTCTGAAACGGATCGAAGATTTTGCTCCGCAGGAGCTGAAGCGACGAGGGCGCAACAAAAACGAGAAGGGGTGAAATCAAATGGACACTCAATAGGATGATCAAAAAATGGGTCATTTTTTGATCATCTCATTAAAACTATGACGGACAGAAACACGCACATATCTTGAACTTTCATCGTGTATATATTAATTATTTTAAGTTTTTTTTTCTTCAAAGAAAAGACATCGAATTAAAGGCTCGATTTATTTGAACCTATTCGCCGATTGGAAAACAGTAAGGTTCTAAGTTTTCCATAAAAAAAATACTAAAATGCATGGCACGATTCGTTCGATCAATCATCATTTAATTAAAAATTTGTTAACATAAGCTCTTCTGAATTACGGCAAAAAGCACTTCATTTGTTTGGTTCTTCATAATTTGCAGCAAACGTGACAGGTATAAAGTTAGCAATTTAAAACTCGGGCGGCAAAAGAATCAAGAGGTAATTGCAAAAAAAGTAAATCATATGATGGGATGAAAAATTTCTCGTTATTCAAGAGCGACGAGGAAAACGAGCGCGAACGGGTGAGGGGGAGTAATGAAAGAGATCGAGCGTAGACGAATAGTTGTAGTGTGACACTGTATGTGAGTTGAGGGAGGATGATTGAGCGAGAGTAAGAGAGAGAGAGAGAGGCCGAAAGAAAGAGGGAGCGTGAACTCTCATTACAGCGAGAATTTACAAGCTATTCCCGTCGCGTGCCTTGCATAGTCAGACCTACTTCTGCTCTCAAGTAACAAAACGCTATCACCTATAGCGTCTGGCATAGTCCATATAATTTTTAACCCGGGATAGAAATGTTCCATGAAATTTAACGTTTTAGAGCCCCAGCTCGAGTCACGGGCATCTCTGACACCGGATGTGTTATTCTCGTTTGAGAAATGAAATACAATAAGTCTTTATTTTTATTCTTTTTATTTGCCTCTTGTTTGCAGTGCGATGAAGATATTGAAAAGTCGAGAGGAAATGAAAGGTCGAAGCGCTGATGATGATTTGCGGTACCAGGCCGAGCCGCCCCTGCGTCAACTCTCCTGCACCGTTGGACTTCCTTTGCGCTTCAACTTCCATAAAGTCTGCGAACGAGCTCACTGCCACCAAGCACGCAATCATTATACGGCCTCGCAATGCTTCCAACAGACTCTAGTCGACGCCGCAAAATCGCTGCGCCATTATACGAGTTACGTGGGCGTTCACCGTACACCATTGCAGTTCACTCCTTGCCAACTTTATTTACGAATCAGGTTGCGTGTAAGGAGTAAACCACCGAATTCGCGTCGTCGAAATTAATTGCCGCTTTCTCTGCATTTGTAAAACGTTTCGGATCCAACATTTGTGAGGGTTCCGCTCAAGTTGATGAAAAGAAAGAAACAAAATAACACGAACCTCAGATCCTTTTCTTATCCTGATGAAAAAATTGTCGGAGTGCAACCGTAGGTTCAGAGACTGAAACTTATATGTACATATTCGGCAACTTGCGGTGTCAAGCTGTCATGTTGGAAACAATGCCAGGGGAGGTAAACAAGGTTTAAGAAAGAAGAGAGAGAGAGAGAGAGAGAGAGAGAGAGAGAGAGAGAGAGAGAGAGAGAGAGAGAGAGAGAGAGACAGACAGACAGACAGAGACAGAGAGACAGAGAGACAGAAGTTACGGTGTCTCGACGCCCGCTACTTGCTAAGTCTAGTGCTCGTTCTTGGAAGAGGGAGCTTCCGGTCGACGCTTGGAATTCGCCTCGGTTTGGAAACTGCGGAACCCAGGTGTTGCTGGCGCGTATAGTTAGCCATTTTCGCTCTCCCTGTAAATGTGGAGCCAGAAACGTAACCTCCTGGGAAAAGCCGGTGAGGAACGAAAAGGGCTTAGGTCGGGGCACAGAAAGCGAGAGAGAAATGAGTGAGGGTTTATGTACTGACGCGAGGTTCAACAAACCTCGCTTTCCCGTGCAAACTCAGGGCGGAATTTGATAAGCCTTCCGGGCTGACGCGTGGATCACAAGTTTCTGTAAGTTTTGCGCGAAAGAAAGAGGTCGAGGGGAGGGTTGAAATTTGTTTAACGAGTATAACGCCACTCGGGACTCTCACTGGAAAGGACTGTATAAACGCGCGCAATTAAATTCCACCTCGCAACTCAAAAGAACTTCGGCATAGTCTTCATAGTTTCCAGTTGTTTCCCGGGCGGCAGAAATTCTTCACTGATGAGACATCAATCTTCGTTACGGTTTTCATATAAAGCTGACGAACGATTTTTTCGCACCTTTTTGATGGTATATATTTGTGTTTGGAAAAGGTGCACAGTGGAAGAAATGGACAGAGGTGGAGGGAAGAAAAAGAGAGCCAGAAGATATCTTCATCCGTATCAATTACTCAACGATTAGATGGATGAAGATACGCTGCAGCTCAAGTTCTGGTTCGGAGACATGACTTTGATGGAAGTGGACTCGGGTTAGGGATGCACGGTGTGATTGAAGACGGCGGCGTTACGCTGCTGGATCTGATCCTTGACTGAATGCTGTCACTTGGTAGATAAGAAGCAGTCCCGCTCTCAAATATCTTAATGAAAGTGCCGATTCCGGCGAATTGCGACAACCGCTTGTTATTGTCCTTTTTGGACATCTGCTTTCATTATCATCGGCGAGTTTTAATCAAAGTCGACATCAAACAAAGGACTGCGAGCATTAGAGAAACTAATTACTCAATTGTCCGTCCACCTTCGCTTTAACTCAGGCTCCTTTTTTTTATTTCAACCTCCCCCATTCTTCCCTCTCTATTTTATCAAACGGGTGAGCATTTTTTGTCTATACACAGACGCGTTCATCATTAAGCTTGGCGAGGGACCAAAGGTGTAGCGCAAAATGCAACGAATGAAAAAACAACAAGAAAAGGCAAGAACGGCGGTGAAATGTAAACTGGAAGATGCCGGACATGTAAGACGTGGCGTAATCTTGTCGATCAAATAATTAACAATGCCAAGGAGAGGCTGCTGAAAGAAGAAGGAAAGAAAGAAAGCAGCGAGTCGGTGGCGATGGAGTGAGGATTTCAGTAGGAAAAGAGCCGATACAGTCTTTCGGAGTCAAAGATATTCCGGATTAAACCGAACGAATCGGATCGCCCATTGTATAATCAAAGATCTTGCCCCGCGTATTTTTCTGTTCTCCGCCTATCTCATAGTGTCATTCGTTAATTATCCATTAATTAGCTGAACTTTAATTGTCAGGGCATCAGTGAAAAGTTAACGACTTAAAGACCTCGGATTAGAGAGGACGGCTGGAGGAGAAATAAAAAAGGAACATCCATGGGGTATGTTGAGCATCGATATGAGAAGCGGTGTATAAACTTGAGAATATCGAGCATGGGGGACAAGTGCCACTCTTTTGGAGCGTATGTTTATCTGCGGCGGTGTTCGGTTTCGTGGGATCTGATTGGAAAAAGAACAACTGAAAAATGAGATGAAAGAGAATGGAATTGGTATTAAGAAA